>BDUI01000911.1:65503-83839 GCA_002335545.1 Apodemus speciosus
TGTGTGTGTGTGTGTGTGTGTGTGTGTGTGTGTGTAACTTCAGAAACTGTTCTGTGGTGCTTACTGATTTTTACACAAGAAATTTGAGTAATCATAATTTTTTCTTCTGGAGGTACCTCTCCTAGTCTGCTTTATTTTAGCATTTTAACCATGATGCCAGTATTTTGTTTAGTATGTTACTCTATATTGTTTTCTTTGATTTTAGTTCCTTTAGGTTTCTTTATTCTTAACAACATCACTACAGAGCTTTTCTAAAATTTTGAGCATCTGTTGTTATTTTAAGAAAATAATGAATGATTTTCTGCATGGTTCTCATCTCACACTTGAAAACTTGTATATTAGACYCCTCACTACATGCATCTACTGGTCATTTTATCACTTTTAATTTACTCATATTTTGTCTCTTTATGTTCTGATTTGACTGTACTCTTTGCTAAAATTCTTGTTGGAACTTAGTTCTTAGCTGGAGTACAAAGAACACCCAGAGAAATAATTAAGCCATGGGGCCTTCTTCCAATAAATGAAGTTGATCTTTTCATGAGAGAGTGCAAAAGAGCAATTGAGTTCTTCTCTGCTTTTTGCCATGTAAGGATGGAGCAATGGCTTTTTGCCATGTAAGGACTGTCCCTTTGGAAGATTCTAAAATAAGGTGACATCTTGAAGCAGATACCAGAGCTCAGCAGGAAAAAAATGCTTTCAGCTCCTGTGACCATGAGAGATGAATGTCTGTTGTTTGTATAATACCCTGCCTCGGGTGTTTTCTTTCAACAGCATTACCATTTTAAAATAGAGTGCAGGCACTTGGATAGTATCTAGTGTTAGAATTACAGTATTTGGAAACAGGCTCCTACCCATACTTAACATTATTAATTCCATGCATGAGTTTGTTCCTCTGATACTGCAGCTATCATCCTTAGAATCCATACTTGTTATTTTTTTATATTTTCTATCTCCTTCACCATTATTTCTCCATTATCCTTTAAGTCCTCCGGCAACACTGAGTGCATTTATACAGTGCCTGTTTCAAAATGCTTATCTGCTAATTCAATCATTTCATTCACTTCTGAATTTATTTCTATTTACTGAACTTCCCCTGGTTTATATGCTACATTTTCTTGTTATTAAGGTGATAATAATTTTTTATGAGATGCCATACACCTGTCAACTTTATATCAGAATAAGCTCTATTTTTGGAGCATTACATTTTAGTTTCTTCCCTTAAGAATGTACTACAAATAGTTTAAGCTTGCAACAACATGGAGGAGGCGGCACTTATATTTTTTACATGCCCTATACCTTCGACGATTGATACTTAGCCTCTTCCATTGTCAATGGATCCCACAACCAATCATGTACATTAACATAACAGCATCGCTTAAGGTTCGAGATTCCTGTAGGTTTCCCTATTGAAACATTCCCATCTTTATCTCTGCCTTATAAGGCCTGTGCGCTGCTTCCATTTATCTCATTCACTCGTCACTCTTGGCAACCATGGATCCTTTAACTGTGTCTATAATTTTACTCCTTTTAGAATGTCAAAAAGTGTAGCCCTTTTTCATATTGATACCTCTCATTTAACAACATGCTTTTGTCCTCTTTGACTCTTGATACCTTGTTTTTTATATTATAATACTCCGTTGATTGTATGCAACATAGTTTATTTGTTCAGTTACCTACAGAAAGATGTCATTGGTGTTTCCAAATTTTGACAGTCATGTGTACTATTTATTTTGAGAAATGATACACCTTCTTTTCCCAGAAAATTATGTTACTCAGGCAACTAATTGAACATTTGAACTTTTTTATTTTCAAATTATTGAATTTGGTGTTAGAATTTTTTTGTTTGTTTGTTTGTTATTCTAGAGCTAGTCTGTCCTCCACCTGCTCCCCCCCCAACAGGTTTATATCTCCATTATAATCACCCACTACTAGTTTGTGTATTCCATGAACATTTTTGTTTTCTTCTGGGAAATCAGCATGTTTCCACCATGCTTACCTGATGTAGCTGTCTCCTGAGAGGCTCTGGCAGAGCCTGACAAATACAGAGGCAGATGCTCACAGCCAACCACTGGACTAAGCACATGGACCCCAAAGGAGGAGTTAAGAGAAAGGACTGAAGGAACTGAAGGGGTTTACGACTCCATAAGAAGAACAATATTAAGCACCAGACCCCCCACAGCTTCCAGGGAATAAACCACCAACCAGGAGTACACATGGAGCAACCCATGGCTCCAGTCACATATGCAGCAGAGGATGCTCTTGTCAGGCATCAGTGAGAGGAGAAGGCCTTGGTCCTATGAAGGCTCAATGTYCCAATGTAGGGGAATGTCAGGAATGGGTGGGTGGGCGGTGGAATACCCTCATAGAAGCAGGGGCAGGGGAATGAAATAGGGGTTTGCAGTGGGGAGTAGGCAGGGAAAGGGGATAACATTTGAAATATAAATAATGAAAATATCCAATAAAAAATAAGTTCTAGAAGTGGTTTTGTTTGAAGTTCTACCACTAATATTATTTTAATATTCATTATTAGCATATACTTAGTGTACATAATAATTGTCTGCAGATCATAGTGAAATAAAAGGTAAGGATAACATAAAAGCTAAAGGAAGGGCAGGACTTTAGGTGCTATAATGTGGAAAACTGACATCCAGGCATCCAAGACCTCTGTACTCCTGCACTTACAGCAGAAAGGTAAAAACAGGCCCCATCAATATTATTTATTTTTGTCAAACTTGCATTCTCTGAATGCATATAGTATTATTCAGCTAAAGACAAGGAAGGTACATGTATATTTCTTCAGTGTCTTTCCTCTTTCCATCCAGACCTTTCTCATGTGTGCTGCTTTAGGAATTCGGTGCCTTCATTATTCACAGTTCTAATGAACAAACAAGTAGTCTGCACTCTTTCTTTCCCACTTCTCAAGATTGTGTCCATTTGTGGTGTACCAGAGCTTTCAGGGTGAACACGCCCTCCTTTGTCCAACAGTTACCTTTTGTTCTCCTCATGTCCAAAATCGGAAAGTCACTCTTGGATGCATTTTGAGTTTTCCAATGTTTACAGTGGGAGGATAAATTCAGTACCAGTTACCTCAAGTGGGTCAGAGAAAAGAAGATCTAATTTGTTGACTCATTTGCTTTAATCCTTTGTTTGTCTTCTCTCTGTCTTCTCAAGAGAATACTAACTTCTCACTATGGTAGTAGGCTTACAAGTTAAGATATTTATGTTTCTTGCATGAATCTCTTAGAAGTAGTTACCCACTTTTGGTGTGAACATTTAATGCAGCATAGATCTCACTGAATCTCAGTAAGACTAGTCTTTGTAGATAGTTCTCATGGTTTACATTTGCCCCCCTATAATTTGCTGATATCTCCCTTCCTTTAATTCCATTTGATTTTCATTTTCCTTCTCTGTATTCACATCTGCGGTTGCTTTAGTCTTGGAAAATTAGCATTTTACCATAAACATGTACCCATTAATAAAAACAAAAGAACAATATCTAATTTTATCCTCCATCCTTTTAGTCACATAATTTTATATCTGTTGTCATAGATGAATAGGTGTAATTAGTGCCATTACTAAAAATGAATAACTGGAAATCCTGGAATTATAGGCTGTCATGTTTGTAAAGGGGTGCCCAATGCTGAACCTCTCACATTTGAATAAGATATGCTCCTGCTATATTGTGTACAAAAGAAGAGAAGTATTATAATGGTTTTATATTCAGGAAAAAATATTGATTACTTACCATTAGTTCAAGTGTAACATTTGTGGGTTAATTCAATGATGTGTGGAATCATAGCAGAAAAGCAGAGCTCTGATAGGCTGAAATGACTCTAGTCAACTAGAAATAAAATAAACTCACAAAATGCCAAAAGAGTATAATAATAATTATAGTACCGAGAATCAAAGTATTAAATTTATTTACAGAAGTTCAGAATAGATGATGGTAACAAAATTCAACTAGAAAGCACTGCTTATTTTTGGTTGTGAGCCTAGCCTTCAATGGCTGAGCCCCTGTGGGAGGACTAGCACTCTCAATTTACCTTGATTCCTGAGATCTCTCAAAACCTGGACCACCAACCAGGCAGCGTACACCAGCTCATATGAAGCCCCAAACACATATACAGCAGAGGACTGTCAAGTATGGGTTCAATCAGAGAAGATGCACCTAACCCTCAAGAGACTGGAGGCCCCAGGAAGTTTAGAGGTCAGGTAGGGTGGGGAGTGAGGGTGGGGACATCTTCTTGGAGACAGACTGGTGGGGAGGGGGTACAGGATATGGAACATCTGGAGGGTGAACAGGCAGGGGTAATAAAATCTTAAGTGTAAAAAAGAAAGAAAATAAAAAGGAAAGTACTGCTTATATAATGAAAGAATTTATTTTAATGATCTTATTATATATTAAAAACATTAATATATCTTTTATTTAAAATCTAGCATCCAACATTATAGATTAGAAAATAGGATGTTTCCAGCTATTTCCACAAATTCATTTAGTTAACAAATGTCATATTTAAGTAATTAATGCCAATAAGTCTGATTCTAATGTATACATATACTGAGAGTTCTCAAGTTAGTAACAGAATCGCCCATCAGCTGTGATTACAAATGATGTTTTGCTGAAACTACTGTTTGTTTATATGACACAGGAGTATAAGAAATAATGTAGAAGAGTGTTTCAGAAAGTAGCTTAGGAAAGGCATCAGGAAGTGAGAGACTGTCAGGTCTCCACATGTCTGAGGTTTACTTAGCAAAGGGAGCATGCTCAGAATGGCCTGAGACCTTATATGAACTAGATGGAGGCAATTACTATGTTAATGACCCATAAAATGTGAGCCTGGATATCCCTTTCCTCCTTTTCTTCCTTCTTACCTCTGATAGAGAGCCACATGGGAGAGCTGCCTCACCTTTACACTCCCTATACCACTGTCTTAATAAGCTATCTACTTTTGTGCAAATATTCATTGTACAACCACTGGTGTTCTTCTGTACAGCCACTCATTGTAAAGAACTTTGACAATTTGGAAACTTCAGCATCTCTAGACTCACATCTTTTCCTGGGACAATATATTATTTATGTTCTTAGAATGTCAGAAATCAATACATCTTATATGTGTAAAAATATTCTGTGTTCTATAGTATCAAAAATGTTTATTTTTTTGTCTTGTGCTGACAAATAATCTTAAATTCCCAGAATTGATGTGTGAGTATGACTTGGAGGTATAGTCTTGTTGGACAAACCAAGTATTTCTGCATGTTGAGATTCAAAAAGACTACAAATGGACTTGGGGCTTGTGTCATGTGTTTGGATAGGTTGTTACTTTCACAACTAAAGTTTTGTCATTGTTCACAAAAAGACAAAAAGACTCTAATGAGAGTAAGTAAGTAGATTAGATACAGCCTATATGCCTTGCATGATAAACATGTATCTAAGGTTTATCTAACAACCAACAATGTTACCAGTTGATAGAAATAAACCATTCCTTTTCTTGGACACTAATGGACCTAAACAGTTCCCTTGAAGAGGGCTTAGGTCAGAATTCTACCAATAGGAGATGAAAAAAATGAAGAAAGAACACTTTTTTTTTTTAGCTCTCTGAGTAATTAGCTCTGTAACCTCAGCAACAACAAAAATATAGTAGCAAGTGAATAAACAAACAAGTGCTCTAACATATGTTTATACATTTAGAGAAAATTCAGGAAAATAACTCTCAGAAAAGGGTTTAAATTTTTAACTCTCATGGAATGTTCAGCTTAGAGGAATATATATATATATATATAGAGAGAGAGAGAGAGAGAGAAACGAAGTTATATGTATTGAAAATTGAAGACCTGAATTTGGTAAGGAGTGCAAGACTGGATGACAGTCTCACTGTTGTCACCTGTGGGTGGATAAATGTCTGATCTCATCCCTACATATTAACCTTTGACATTCTTCAAGAATGCATGGGAAGTACAGCTTCCAAAGATTATTATGTGGTTAGGAGATGCTAGAGAGGTTTAGTTCATCTAAGAAGTGCCAGAGAGCTTGCTCGCTTGCTTTCTTTCCTTCCTTCCTTCCTTCCTTCTTTCCTTCCTTCCTTCCTTCCTTCCTTCTTTCTTTCTTCCTTTCTTTCTTCCTTTCTTCCTTTCTTCCTTCCTTTCTTTTTTTACTTTAAACCAACCATCTTCTCTTGAAACCATTGTTATGCCAAAGTGGCATATTTTGTTCTGATATTCTACGAATCTTTTCTTCTGTTATATTGAGGAAACAAGGCATTATAATGATCAGAGACAGAGTGAATATTTTGTGGCATTTAGTCGACTTTGGGGTTGGTTGAGCAGCAGATATACCTCAAGTGGTCTTCATCTGAGTTTGATGGGTCTGAGAGTATAGATTTATAGCTTGTTTTGAGAAATCATTTTAAAAATAAAAATAACATTAGAGCCAAGTATTTGATTTCCTCAATTATCTACACAGGCTATATTTAATGTCATGAACATAAGGATCTAGTTTGATTTTTTTCTCCTAAATGGAAAATTTGTTTATTATTCTTTATTGAACATATCATTTCATTTGTAAAACAAGGCCTTTATTTATTTTATTTTCCAAATGTCAAAATATCATAGTGTTTGATATAGTTATTTCTTTTTCTTGATTAGATATTCTGATAGAAACTACATTTACCTATAGTAACTTTCAAATAATTTGATATTCAAGACAGTTAATTTTTCTCTATTGTTTAAAAAGTGACAAACTCAATATTGTAAAAATTCTAGGCCAATTATAGCAGAATTTTATTTTCTACAATATTGTTTTCATATTAATAATTTAAACAATACATTTTAAAACTAAAACAATGTTGCAAGTTTCTAAATAACATATTTCTAAGTAGCTGAGTGGGATATTGTTAAAATAACATATACTAGTCCCCGTATTCAATATGTACTGTTGCAGTTCTTATAATTAACACTGAGTCTTAAATAAAAGTCTTTTTCCTAAATTTATCTTCTTCAGCTGTTAATATTTTACAGTTGCTTTTTATATAATATATTGATTATTATACCCTTCTATTACAGGTTTTTCTCATGGCTTTGTCATATTACTTCTTCAATTATATTTTCTCGTTATAACATTTATTCCTAGGCATGATTGATTTTTCAAATAACTTATGATAGTGTGCTGTTGGCTTTTAAATGAATTTATGAACAGGTATAAATTAGATAATGAGAATTTTCCTGGAATCTATTCAAGAAATTAAATGAAGATCTGCCAATGCTCCACTACTCTATTTTTTTGCCATTCTTGATAATAGTAGCTTCCTCATATTATTTTTTAAACAGAGTTCAATCACATCATTTGCTCTATTTGATCATTAATGTCATCAAAGAGAGATGAACTTGGAGGTTCTCAATGGTGATATGATTTACACAAGAGCCTTCAGTAGCAGAGACGCTGAGCTTGAAGCTATATGATGGTATCTGAAATCTCTACGCAGCCCCCTTCATCACAAAGTCCTCAGCTATTTGGCAGGTGTCTGGTTCCTTTACAACTTGTCCCAGCATTTTACAACCAAATACTGTAAGAATATATTTAAATTCTCTTTGAGTTTATGCCAATGTTATTTTTCAGTGGTGTAATAATGACAGTCTTGAATATGCTTTTTCAAGTGCTCTACCCATTAGAGAAGTAAAATAATCTAGAGGTTCCATGAGATGGAGCCTTGCATACGCACATAACCTAATGTGACCACAGGCATCTCATGTGTTCAGGAATATTGAAATAACTGTCATTCACATATTGTTTTATGAAGTAGGGGTAAGTTGCTTGATGTTAATATGCAGAAATGTTTCTTGTAACAACCTGTCAAGAACAAAGAGTGACTGGATTTATTAGAATAGAGACATGACTGCATGATCGCAAACTTGACAAAAATTGTATTAAGTTTCTATGCATACCTTAAAACTTTATATTTTATCTCATACACATATCTTACTAACACTTAATGCTGTATAAACTTAATAATGTAGCCATTTCCCTGATGCTGATCATCCATTTTTATAGTGGATAAAATATTGGTAACTCCCTCAAGCATTTCTTAAGCAAATAGCTGAGAGAGTGCTTGTTAATTTCCCTGGTGTGTTTATTTTATAAGTGTGTACTAGAAGAGGCCAGGTAAAACATGAACATCAAGTATTTGACATACAATGCACACTAAGCAAATGTCAGTAACTGCCATGGTTTTACTACTAAGAACTTCAAATCATAAAAGGAGACTGGCAGATAAGTCTATTTAAATGTATAAGAGAATATTTATGGAAAAAATTCAAGGCTATAGGTTATTTTTGTTCTCCATGGCTATAAATAATTAGGCTTTAGGGTATTGTATTAAACAAAAAACATTTTATTATAATGATTAACCATTTTAACATTAGGAAAATTACCCAGCTTAAAAGGAAATTTCATGCAGTTGGTGCTATAAATTAATAAATTACATTATCTTGACTGTGTGAATGTGTGTGTGTTTGTGTGTGTGTGCGTGCATGTGTGTGTGTGTGTGTGTGTGTGTGTGTGTGTGTTTGTGTGTGTTCAGGTGAATGTGAATGCATGTGTTTGTATGGAAACATGTGCACAGTGTTCCTAAGGTTAGAACACAGTGCCGGGTATTGGTCCTCAAATGACTTCCATCTTCTTTCTAAGACAAGCCCACTCATTTGCCTGGAACATTGCTGTGTAGAGTTCTCAGAATAGCTGACCTGAGAGTTTTTAGGGCTCGACCTGTATTCTGCTCTTATCTATCTATTGTGGATACAGGTGTCAGCACAATTTGCTATTCAGATGGATGGTGGGATCCAACTTCAGGTCCTTATACTTCTAGGCTTGAATGAATGAGCTATTTCCCAAGACCCAGGGAAGTCTCTCTATATAAAATAAACATTTCACCCATATATGGAAAATTATATATTTATAGCCAGCAAGATGAACGTGTAATTTTGAAAACTGCAATCTTTCAAAAATTGTCATTTAGATGATCAAAGATATTTATAAGAAAAAATATATTTTGAACTTTGAACTGTATATTATATCATATGCAAATACTAATTTGAAAATTACTTTTGAGGTAAATTATTAGTGTAAATATAAAACAAACTTCAACTAAAATTATTCATTGATGACCTAATTTTCAAATCACCATTAGCTTACATTGATAAAATATAAAAAAGACTTTAATGTATCTTGAATCAAAGTATGAATTTGTTAGATCATTTTGATGGATACTGCATACTGTCATTAAATTTAAACAGCCTTTTCTCAAAATCTTTATTTTGTTGTACTGGGTCTCTCACTGGAGTAGTCCTTGATATCTTAGAACTCACTGTGTAAGTCAGCCTGTCTCTGAATTCAGAGATCTGCCTGCTACTCCATATTGAATGCTTGGATTAAACAAGAGACATCATGCCCAACCATCAAACTCCTATTCTCTCCATTATTCTTCACAGACATTATGTATTTTACAAATATGACATATATGCAAAAATTCTTACACTAATGCTCATGAGATGATGAGATACATAACTTAAAAAACTCACTGAAAAGAAATGAATTAATATATTCTTGAATGTTTAAATGAATAAATAATATGTAAGACTCTGAGGAGAGATTCTTGGCAAATATGAAGAGAAAAGTTTTTCAAACAAGTGGCCCCAATAAGTAAGCAGAAGTAACCATTTTAACATCCAATAAAATATATTTCAACCAAAGTAAATCAAAAGAGATGTGGAAAAGACATTTCATACTTATCAAAAAAAATCTCTCAAGATGCCACCTCAATTTTGTATATCTACTCCCCAAAAGCAAGGGCACCTACATTCATAAAAGAAATATTACCAAAACTTAAATAACACATCAAACCCCTCACATTTACAGGGAGGGGGAGCTTCAATAAATAGGACTTCCAGATACCCAAAAGGTTCTTTAACATATAACCAGGACAAATGCTCCATTATGTTCATAGCAGTCTTATTTATATTAGCCAGAAGCTGGAAACAACCCAGATGTCCTTCAACAGAGGAATGGATACAGAACATGTAGAACATTTACACAATGGATATTAGCCCAAAAGCTCGGAATACTCAAGATACAATTCACAGACCACATGTAGCTCAAGAAGAGAGGGAAGACAAATGTGTGGATACTTTGATCCTTCTTAGAAGGGGGATCAAGCCGGGCAGTGGTGGCAAACGCCTTTAATCCCAGCACTTGGGAGGCAGAGGCAGGCAGATTTCAGAGTTCGAGTCCAGCCTGGTCTACAGAGTGAGTTCCAGGGCAGCCAGAGCTACACAGAGAAACTGTCTCAAAACAAACAAACAAACAAACAAACAAACAAACAGAAGGGGGATCAAAATACTCATGATGCACAGCCAATGGAGGAACTAGAGAAAGGACCCAGGGAGCTGAATAGGTTTGCAGCCCCATAGGAGGAGCAATAATATGTACCAACCAGTACTTCCAGAGCTCCCAGGAACAAAACCACCAACCAAAGATTACACATGGAGGGACCTGTGGCTCTAGATACATATGTAGCAGAGGATGGCCTTTTCAGACATCAATGAGAGGAGATGCCATTGGTCTTGTGAAGACTTGATAGACCAGTGTATGGGAATGCAAGGTCAGGAAACTGGGGGGAGGGGACATAGGATAGAGGGTTTTCAGAGGGGTAATGAGAAAAGGCTATAACATTTGAAATGTAAATAAAGAAAATATCTAATAAAAACATTTGTAATGTAAATAAAGATATTATCTAATAAAAAAGTCAAGAAAAGAGAAGAAAAAAGAAATTAACAGAAATAATGAATCTATCTGTTGTTAGGAATCACATGGACATAACAGATACCTACAGAACATTTCACCAAATCACAAAAAATATACCTTCTCATCACCTCATGTAACCATTTCCCAAACTGATCATTTACTTGGTGATTATCTTAGTCAAGGTTTCTATTCCTGCACAACACATCATGACCAAGAAGGAAGTTGAGGAGGAAAGGGTTTATTCAGGTTACAGTTCTACGTTACTGTTCATCACCAAAGGAAGTCAGAACAGAAACTCATGCAGGGCAAGAACTTGGAGGCAGGAGATGATGCAGAAGCCATGGAGGAGTGCTGCTTACTGAATTGCTTCCCCTGGTTTGCTCAGCTTGCTTTCCTATAGAACCCAGTACTACCAGTCAAGACATGGCACCACCTACAATGGGCCTTCCCACCCTTGATCACTAATTGAGAAAATGACTTACAGGTGGATATCATGGATGCATTTCATCAAAGGAGGCTCCTTTCTCTGGCTTGTGCCAAATTGACACACAAAATCTGCCATTACAGTCACTGAGCAAATATCAACAGATACAAGAATATTGAAATAACTCCCCGTATCTTATCAGTGTACTATGAATTAAAGCTGGATTTTACTGGATTTTAACAAGGACAAAAACAACATAAAACCAACAAACTCATAAAATTGAAAAACACTTCTTAATGATCACTGTATCAGGAAAGTAATACAGAAAAAACATTAAAGCCTTTCTAGAATTGAAGGAGAATGAGGGCACAGCATACCAAAACTTATGGGACACAGTGAAAGCAGTGGTAAGAGAAAAATTCATAATACTAGGTGCCTTCACAAAGAAATTGGAGAGATCTCATCCTAGCAACTTAACAGCACACTGGAAGTCTCTAGAACTAATAAGAGCAAACACCCAAGGGGACTACAAGGCAGGAAATAATCAAACTCACAGCCAAAATCAATGAATTAGAAACAAAGAGAACAATACAAAAAAAATCAATGAGACCAAGGGTTTGTTCTTTGAAAAAATCAAAAAATATACAAATCCTCAGCCAAACTAAATAAAAGGTAGAAAAAGAATATTTAAACTAACAAAATTAGGAATAAAAAGGGAGACATAGTAACAGACATCATGGAAACCCAAAGATCCTAAGGTCTTACTCCAAAAACTTATATGCCATAAAATTGGAAAATCTAAAAAAAAAATTGATGATGTTCTTAATAGATACAGTTAAATACTAGTAGGAGTTCTGGGAATCTTGTGGAAGAGTGGGACAAAGGATGGAAAGAGCTAGAGAGGGTAAGGACATCAGCCAAACATTGGAATGAGTACGGGGTACGCAATGGAAGAGGTAGAGAAATGACTGAAGGAGCTGAAGTGAAGAAAACCTACAAAAACATCCACCCCCGGACCACAGGGTCTCACAGAGACTGAATGACCCACCATAGAGCATGCAAGGGATGGATCTAGGTTCTCTACAAATATGTAAAAGATAGGTAGTTTGGTCTTCACGTGGGATCCCCAAAAGCAGTATCAGAGTATGTCTCAGACTATGTTGCCTGCATTTGCATTTCTTTTCTCGAATGAGACTGACTTTTCTAGGCTCAATAAGGAGATGATGTGTCTAGTCCTATTGCAACTTGATAGTCTGAAGTGGGTTGATATCCATGGGAGGCCTACAAGTCTCTGAAAAGAAAAGAAGGGGGAATTGGAAGGGAGAGAGGGAGGGACTGGGTGAAGAGGAGGGAGAAAAGCTGCAATGTGAATGTAAAGTGAATAAATAAATTAATTAATGAACAATATAATGTATAACGAATATATAAATGTGCATAAAATATTAATTATACCATAAATTAGATACATTGTGAACACTGGCTGACTTTGTCTGGTGTCTACTGTTAGTCACTTGGTCTCCAAAGTAGGACATACATCTAATAAACATGTATCTTGACCTGKCAAAACTCTGAAGAGAAGAAAATGAGATGAGGAATGTATATTCCTTCCTTAAATTATTCTGGCTAACTTGTATCTGGGAGGGAAATATGTTGAAATGAATAGTGGTGGTTAGAGGCGACAAATTAGGTTTGGAAAAGAGAAGAAGAAATTGTTCATACTAATAAGAATAGGGTACAATGCACCTGTTGTCAGCAGGCCACCTGTGTCTCTTATTAGGCATGAATGCAGCCAAAATCAAAATAGTAAACATATTAAAAAATATTATGAACTTTTTTAAAAAAAGCTGTGTTACATCTTTATTGAATTATTAATTAATGTTTATGTATGTATATATACATATGTGTGTATGTCTGTGTGCATTTGTGTAGGTAGGTACATGTGTAGTGGTCAGAGGACAACTTAACATTTGTCACATTTATATTTCTACCCATGGGTTTTGGAGACTCAACACAGGTTATGAAGCTTGGAGGCAAGTTCTTTTAACAGCTGGTCTATTCTGTTTACCCATGTGATACTTAAGTATTTTTGTAATCTTGATCTATGGAATTGTCCAAAGTTGTAATTAATTAACCCTGTAAAATGCCAAAACTCAGCACACGTGACCAGAATTAATGTTGACATTAATGATCATACCCAGTGATGCTAACAGTGGTTACCTCTCATTTAGAAGAATGAAGGCTTGAACTCCTGTCCTGTTCATCCAATAGTTCTCAGATTTTGTTGTTGATGTTGGTTTCATTTTTTTAAGGCAAGGTTTCCATGTTTATCCCTAGCTGTCCCAGAACTCACTCAGTTGACTAGGTTGGCCTCTGATCTGGGACTCAGATAGCTGCCTGCCTCCAGAGTCCTGAAGTTAAAGGTGAATGCCACAATGTCTAGCAGTGTTCTTAGATTTTGATAAATAGGCCAATGTATCGCTTGGTCTTCATTTTTATATGTGAAATTGAAAAGTTGTTAAAGTAATGATTTCACAACTGGTAAAAAGGTTATGGTATCATAGTTATCTTCCCAGTTGCTACAGTAGCAGGGCCAAAATAATTCATAGCTCCCAGCCTCCTTTAGAAATAGAACCTAAGCAAATTCACATGTTTGCTTCCCTATAGTTGTGTTTCTTTCCGAATAGTTTATATCCAATGATGAATTCCCTTATGAACAAGCAGGAGCCAGATCCTCTTATCTAGCTCAGCATATCTCTGGAGATCACAGCATCTTTGAAATCTTCCTCAGTGTTCACAGTGTTGTTCCACTGAGATGGAAACAAAAGTTGACTTTCTTTCCCTCTAGTCTCAATTCTTATTCCTTTCCTTCATTTTGAAGAAAAACAAAAAAGCTAGTAATTCTAGGGAAGACTAAGCTGTGCTAATTTTCATCTCAGCATCTCTACCTCTTGGGAAACAAGCCACAATGCATGGATTTCAGCATTTCCTCCAGTTATAGTATTTCATAATCTAAGGGATGTCCCCATGTTCTTAATGATAAGTCTCTGAGGAAAACACGTTGTGCATTTTTGAGCATGTGCACATGCTTGGAAATGATTTCATGAGGATATACATGTAGTTACTAAATATAACCCTTTTGATTTTAATAGAGATTGCCAATAAAAGACTCAATTTCAATAAATACAGAATAACATTGGACTGTGTAAAAAACTAACTAACTAACTAACTAACTAACTAACTAACTATATATATATGTAAATTCTATTTGTATTTTGACTTATTAGTCCATATTTGTTAAGTGTGGAAATTGTGATACACACACAAGCAACACACACACATATGAAAATTTGAACTTAACTCTATCAAATAAATTCAGCTGGAAGCAKTTCTCACTTTCTCTGATTTTATATGTACAACTCCCTCTAACATTTGATGCCAAATAATGTTAAGTATTATATAAATTCAAAGATTCCTGGATTATATTGGTTATGTATTTTAGCCTGATTTCAAGAAGGAAAATGATATTCTTATGTAATATACTATTGTCTTACTACAGAAGAAAATTTAGACCCTGCTAAATGATTTGGATTTGGAAGGGAACATAAAAGCTACTTTTTAGAGAAAATACCCATAAGCTCTTTCTCTTGTGTAAAATGTACCAAGCTGGTAATTCTTCCCTGAATAAGCATTGAGAAGAGAATGTTAAGCCACACTTGGGTTATTTGGGAAGAATAAAAGTACTGATTAGTGAAGTCTAACATGAGCACAGAAGTTAGTGCTGGTAGATTTAATGCTGGGTATTTTTAATCCTCGGTTCAGTGAAACATTATTTTATAAAGAAGAAATGTGTTACACCTACAATAGACATTGAAATATCTACCACTGCATACATATACTCACAAAATGGGGTCAATATTTTAATCTACCAGTAACCTATTATCAAATTTAGATGTATGTGTTTATGGATTTTATAAAAATTTGAAGTACATTTAATTTAAATGAATAACAAATTGAGGCAAGTGATGAGGAGGACAATGTCATTTCCTTGCTACTTGTGCTGTTGATTGCAAAATCACTGCCATCATTTAGTGTAGCCACTTACATTTTACATAATGAATATTAAGTAGAACTTGAAAATTCATACCAGGCAGGTTATGTCTACTGCAGGGCAGGACAAAATGTGTTTCCATCATTATTGAAAGCTTTATTGGACATGACTCAATGCTGCTGGCCCTCTAAAATTATTCTTATGTTGATATGTTCCAATGGCTTCATGAATCGTCAACAAAAATTAATTGAGGGTGATAATTGATGTTAAGAGAAATCTAAGTGTTTTTCAGCTTATGTAAGGGACACATCAGAGTAATTAATCCTATGTGACAACTTCTTTCCAAGGTTAAAATATTTTGAAAACACCTATAAATATGAACACGTTTTTGACATTAAGTGTACCATATGTGTAGTGATATAGCCAAGGTCTTTGTACTCTAGATTTGTATGGCAACTATCACAGGGGAAACTTTCATGGTAATTAATACACATGGTAAATGAAATGTCAATGAGAATGCTACTTGTAATCAAAGAACAGAAAACATTTTTAGAACTAATTTTACATAATTATTTTGGTTGATATTTTCATCTTTTATTTTTGGGATTACAGTATAATGTTACTTGCATTATTTTTTCAGTACTGACCATTGGTTCTGGGTACTTAACTAGTGTGATCTTACCTGGAAAATGCTCTCTCTCTCTCTCTCTCTCTCTCTCTCTCTCTCTCTCTCTCTCTCTCAGTGTTCCTTAGTTGCCTATAGTTTCTTGAAGGTTGGGGTCTTTTATGTTTCTTCTTCTCCATTCTCCATAGGCAAGTGTCTTTAGGTTGTCTTGCTTAGCTCTCATTTGGACTGTCATGGTGAGAGTTTAGGGATTTCCCTTCTGCATCACTAGAAGGCACTGTCTCACACAAACTCCCCATTCGTTTTCCTCTTACAATCTTACCTCTTCTGTTATGTTGTCTGAGCCTTAGATGTAGGAATAATGTTCAGGAATGTATGTGTAGGAAACTAGAAATCCCAACTTCACATCTATATGCATAGTATATCTTCTTGTTTTAAAACTCCCAGGTTATAAGTAGTGACCACTTTATGATCAGTTTGTGCAATGAATCTGAGATTGACAATTTTCAATTATGTAGACACAAAAACTGATATTATAATATAATTTTGGGGAACACAAAATTTATTTTTAAATAAAATCTCGAGTCTGGTCATGTGTCTACTATCCATATTATAAGCCTTCATTATGCCATTCCTATAGGATGGCCTATAGGAACATCTCGTTATCAAATTCTCAGTTTCTAAACAACTTCAAGCAAATCTTTCTTAAATAGTCACAGCTAATGATGCTGACTATATGATTTGTGTGCATTACTCAAACTTCATGGGAATCAGCTTCTGGCATAGCCTAAGAACTTGCTTACATTGACCCAAATGCAGCACATTAATTATGTGACTAGGGAAATATTCATATGAAGACAGAATGAGATCTGTATATATTATATCAGATTTGAACAAATCCCTCTTCTCTCTTTGATAGAGCATACATTAAGTTATACTATTAGTCTAAAGTTTGAGATTTTTAAAGTAAAACCAGTTCTCTGTGTTGTATAGAGGGATGAGAATCTAATGTAAAATAGAAAAGAGAGTGGCTCATCAAAGGACCTCAGCATTCTTGCAACTCATTGGATTACCCATTCATTAGGAACTCTCCTCTTTTTTGTCACAATGCTGGAATTTATCATATTAAATTATCACATGAAGCTCAAGAAGAATGAAGACAAAAGTGTGGGTGATTCAATTTTTCTGAGAGGAAGAACAAAATACTCCCAGGAGTAAATAAAATGTAGAGAGGAGACTGAAGGAAAGGCCATCAGGAGACTGTACCACCTGGGAATCATTCCATATACAGTTACAAAACACCTACATTATCATGGAAGCCAAGAAATGTTTACTGAAAGGAGCCTGACATGGATAACTCTTGAGAGGCCCTGCCAGAACCTTACAAATACAGAGGCAGATGCTCACAGTGAACCTTTGGACTGAGTATGAGGTCCCCAATGAAGGAGTAAGAGAAAGTACCGACCTAAGGAGATATAGGTGTTTGCAACCTCATAGGAAGAACAACAATATCAACAAACCAGAGCCCCCAGAGCTCCCATGGACTAAGCAATCAACCAAGGGGTATTCATGGTTCTAGCTGTATATGTAGCAGAATATTGCCTTGTCAGGCATCAGGGGGAGGAGAGGTCCATGGTCCTATGAAGGCTCGCTAGATTCCCCAATATAGGGGAATCTAGGGCAAAGAGGCAGGAAGAGGGTCTGTAGAGGAACACTCATAGAAGAAGGGGGAGGGAGGATGGGATAGGGGCTACCCAGGAGGGGGGAAACTAGGAAAGGGGATAACATTTGGACCTATTGGATTTAACAGATATATACAGAACATTTCATCCTAAAGCAAAAGAATATACCTTTTTCTCAGGACCTCATGGTACATTCTCCAAAATCAACCATATAATTGGTCACAAGAAGACCTCAACAAATATAAGAAGATCAAAACAATCCCATGCCTCCTATCAGATCACTATAGAATAAGAGTGGTCTTCAATAGCAAAAAACGAAAACAAAAATAAACAACAACAACAACAACAACAACAAAAAAAACCCAGAAAGCCCACATACGCATGGAGGCTGAACAATATTCTACTCAATGATACCTTGGACAAAGAAGAAATAAAGAAAGAAATCAAAGACTTTAGAATTTAGTGAAAAATGAAGGCACAACATACCCAAATTTTTGGGACACAATGAAAGCAGTGCTACGAGGAAAACTCCTAGCCCTGAGTGCCTCCAAAAAGAAACTGGAGAGAGCATACACTAGCAGCTTAACAGCACACCTGAAAGCCCTGAAACAAAATGAAGCTAATTCAACCAGGAGGAGTAGAAGACAGGAAATCATCAAACTCAGGGCTGAAATCAATCAAGTAGAAACAAAGAGAACCATACAAAGAATCAACAAAACCAGGAGCTGGTTCTTTGAGAAAATCAACAAGATAGATAAACCCTTA
>BDUI01000911.1:84544-107993 GCA_002335545.1 Apodemus speciosus
ATATCCAATATATACAAAGAACTCAAGAAGTTAGACTCCAAAGAGCCAAACAACCCTATTAAAAATGGGGTACAGAGCTAAACAAAGAATTTTCACCTGAAGGATTTTGGATGGCTGAGAAGCATCTTAAGAAATGTTCAACATCATTAGTCATTAGGGAAATGCACAGAACAACCCTTAGATTTCACCTCACACCAGTCAGAATGGCTAAGATTAAAAACTCAGGAGACAGCAGGTGTTGGCGAGGATGTGGAGAAAGAGTAACACTCTTCCACTGCTGGTGGGATTGCAAGCTGGTACAACCACTCTGGAAATCAGTATGGCAGTTGCTCAGAGAATTGGGCATTACACTTCTGGAGGACCTTGCTATACCACTCCTGGGCACATACCCAGAGGATTCCCCACTATGCAATAAGGACACATGCTCCACTATGTTCATAGCAGCCCTCTTTATAATAGCCATAAGCTGGAAAGAACCCAGATGTCCCTCAATGGAGGAATGGATACAAAAAATATGCTATAAATACACAATGGAGTACTATTCAGCCATTAGAAACAATGAATTCATGAACTTCTTAGACAAATGGATGGAGCTGGAGAGCATCATCCTAAGTGAGGTAACCCAGTATCAAAAGAACACTCATGGTATGCACTCACTGATACGGGGATATTAGCCTAGAAGACTGGAATACCTAAGACATATCAAATGATGTCCAAGAAGAAGGAAGGAATGGCCCCTGACTCTGGAAAGTCTTAATACAGCAATGTAGGGAAATACCAGAACAGGGAAGAGGGAAGTGGTGGATGGGGGAGCAGGGGGAGGGAAGAGGGCTTATGGGACTTTTGGGGAAGGGGGGGGCCAGGAAAGGGTGAAATCATATGAAATGTAAATTAAGAATATATCAAATAAAAAAGAATATTATTCATAGAGAAAAAAGGAAATTATCTCATAAAAAAGAAATGCAAATAAAGAATATATCCAATAAAAATATCAAATTAAGGCTTACATATCTCCCATATGAAAATGATTTTATTCTACCCTTCAAGCTTTTGAGAGGCTTAATTGACACAAGTGAAAGTTGAAAAAAATAATTGATAGATTATAAAATACAATTCTAAGATCACTTTTCATAAGTTTAATATATACAATGTTCTATATTAATAAATTTATAAGCATTTCCTCTTTTTTTATCTACTAGAAAACCAGTATTTCTTTTTAATTGAATGTCCTCTTGATTTATATCACCAATGGTAAAACCTTTCCAGATATCTCCCCTCCCCTAAGATCCCCAGCCTCTCCCCCTCCTCCTTTCCCCTGCCTCCACATATATGTCTGTCCACAGAACACACACCCTCCTACCCCCCTCAGTTTCCCTTTGTTCGGGCCTCTGTTGAGCCTTTACCTGACCAAGGACCACTCCTCCCACTGATGCCCAACAAGGCCTTCCTCTGCCACATTTTTGGCTGGAACCATGTGTGCCCCTTGGTTGATGGTTCAGTCCCTGGGAGTCTTGGGGTACCTGGGTGGCTGAAATCATTGTTCTTCCCATGGGGCTGTAAACCCCTTCAGCTCCTCTGGACCATCCTCAAGCTCCTCCATTGCGGACCCCATGCCCAGTCCAATAGTTGGTTGTTAGCATCCGCCTCTGTATTTGTAAGGCTCTGGCAGGGCCCCTCTGGAGACAACCATGGCATGCTCCTTTTGTTATGTACTTCTTGTTGTCCATAGTAGTGTTGGGGTTTGTTTACTGTTTATAGGATGAATCCTCAAGTAGGGCAGTCTCTAGGAGGCCTTTACTTCTGCCTCTGTTCCACACATTGTCTCCCTTATTCCTCCTGTGACTATTTTGTTCCCTTTATTAGAGGAACTGAAGCACCCTCACTTAAGTCCTCCTTCTTCTTGAGCTGGGCTAATTATAACTTGTTTATTTTGAGCTTTTGAGCTAACATCCGCTTATTAGTGAGTGAATACCATGTGTGTTCTTTTGTTATTGGATTACCTCACTCAGGATGATAATTTCTAGTTCCATACATTTGACTAAGAATTTCATGAATTCATTGTTTTTAATAGCTGAATAGTACTCCATTGTGTATATATACACCATATTTTCTGTATCCTTTCCTCTGTTGAGGGACATCTGTGTTCTTTCTATCTTCTGGCTATTATAAATAAGGCAGCTATGAACATAGTGGAGCATGTGTTCTTATTACATTTAGAAGCATCTTCTCCAGCAACTGCTGTCCCCTGAGTTTTTCATCTTAGCCATTCTCACTGGTGTAAGGTGGAATCTCAGTGTTGTTCTGATTTGCATTACCCTGATAACTAAGGATGCTGAACATTTCTTCAGGTGCTTTAGAGCCATTCGAGTTTCCTCAGTTGAGAATTCCCTGTTTAGCTCTGTACCCCATTTTTAATAGGGTTATTTGACTCTCTGGGGACTAACTTCTTGAGTTCTTTGTATACATTGGATATTAGCCCTCTATCAGATATAGGGTTGGTAAAGATCTTTTCCCAATTTGTTGGTTGTTGTTTTGTCCTATTGACCATGTCCTTTGCCTTACAGAAGCTTTGAAGTTTTATGAGGTCCCATTTGTTGATTCTTGTTCTTAGAGCATAAACCATTGGTGTTCTGTTCAGGAATTTTTCCCCTATTCCCACGTGTTCAAGATTCGTCCCCACTTTCTCCTCTAGAAGCTCCAGTGTGTCTGGTTTTATGTGAAGATCCTTGATCCACTTGGACTTGAGCTTTGTACAAGGAGATAAGAATGGGTTGATTTGCATTTTTCTGCATGCAGATCTCCAAAGCTTGAGGCCAGGTATGGTGATTCCCCCAGAAGTTCTTTTGTTCTGGAGAATAGCTTTTGCTATCTTGGGTTTTTGTTCTTCCAGATGAATTTGAGAATTTCTTTCTATATCTACGAAGAATTGATTTGGGATTTTGATGGAGATTGCATTGAATCTTTAGATTACTTTCGACAACATGACCATTTTGTACTATATTGATTCTGCCAATCCATGAACATGGGAGATCTTTCCACCTTCTGAGACTTTCTTCAATTTCTTTCTTCAGAAACTTAAAGTTCTTTTCATATAGATCTTTCACTTGCATTGTTAGGTCATACCTACTTATGACATATTATTTGGGACTATTGTGAAGGGTGTCATTTCCCTAATTTCTTTCTCCTCTTATTTATCCTTTGAGTAGAGGAAGGCTGCTGATTTGCTTGAGTTAATTTTATATCCAGCCACTTTGCTGAAGTTGTTTATCAGCTTTAGGAGTTCTCTGGTGGAAGTCTTGGGGTCGTTTACATATACTATCATATCATCTGCAAATAGTGATAGTTTGACTTCTTCCTTTCCAATTTGTATACTTTTGAGCTCCTTTTGCTGCCTGATTGCTCTGGCTAGGACTTCAAGTACTATATTGAATAGATAGGGAGAGTGTGGGCAGCCTTGTCTGATCCCTGATTTTAGTGGAATTGCTTCAAGTTTCTCTCCATTTAACTTGATGTTGGCTACTGGTTTGCAGTATATTGCTTTCACGATATTTAGGTATGGACCTTGGAGTCCCAATCTCTCCAAGACTTTTATCATGAAGGGATGCTCAATTTTGTCAAAAACCCTTTCAGCATCTAATGAAATGACCATGTGATTTTTCCTTTAGTTTGTTTATGTAGTGGATTACATTGACAGATTTCTATATATTGAACCATCCCTGCATCCCTGGGATGAAGCCTACCTGATCGGGGTAAATTATAGTTTTGATGCATTCTTGGATTTGGTTGGTCAGGATTTTGTTCAATATTTTTCCATCAATGTTCATGAGGGAGATTTGTCTGTAGTTCTCCTTCCTTGTTTGGTCCTTGTTTGGTTTAGATATAAGCGTTATTGTGGCTTTATAGAATGAGTTGGGTACTGTTCCATGAGTTTCTATTTCATGGAAAAGTTTGAAGAGTATTGGTATTAACTCTTCTTTGAAAATCTGATAGAATTCCATGCTAAACCCATCTTGTCCTGGGCTTTTTTTTTTTTTTTTTTTTTTTTTTTTTTTTTTTGATGGGAGACTATTATTGACTGCTTCTATTTCCTCAGGATTTATGGGATTATTCAGATGATTTATATGATCCTTTTTTAACGTTGGTACCTGGTATGTATCTAGAAAGTTGTCCGTTTCATCCAGGTTTTCAAACCTTTTTGAGGATAAGCTCTTGAAGTAGGATCTGAAGATTTTTTTCATTTCCACAGTTTCTGTTGTTATGTCTCCGTTTTCATTTCTGATTTTATGAATTTGGATACTGTTTCTGTGCCCTCTAATTAGTCTGGCTAAGGGTTTATCTATCTTGTTGATTTTTTTCAAAGAAACAGCTGCTTGCTTTGTTGATCCTTTGTATAGTTCTTTTTGTTTCTGTTTGATTGGTTTCGGCCCTAAGTTTGAATATTTCCTGTCTTCTACTCCTCTTGTGGGTATTTTCTTCCTTTTGTTCTAAAGCTTTCAAGTGCACTGTCAAGTTGTTAGTGTAAGCTCTGTCCATTCTCTTTTTGGAGGCACTAATAGCTATGAGATTTCCTCTTAGCCCTGCTTTCATTCTGTCCCACAAATTCTGCTAGGATGTATCTTCATTTTTATTAAATTCCAAAAAGTCTTTAATTTCTTTCTTTATTTCTTCCTTGACCAAGCTATCGTTGAATAGAGCATTGTTCAAGGTCAATGTGTATGTGTGTTTTCCATTGCTATTGTTTGAGCTTAAGACCAGCCTTAGGCCATGATGATCTGATAAGATACATGGAATAATTTCAATATTTCTGTATCCGTTGAGGCCCATTTTGTGATCAATTATGTGGTCAATTTTTGAGAAGGTACAATGAGGTGCTGGGAAGAAGGTATGTTCCTTTTTCTTTAGGGTGGAATGTTCTATAAATATCTGTTGGATCCATTTGGTCCATAACTTCACTTAGTTTTACTGTATCTCTCTTTAGCTTCTGATTCCATGATTTGTACATTTTTGAGAGTGGTATGTTGAAGTATACCACTATTATTGTGTGGGGTGCAATGTGTGCTTTGAGCTTTATTAAAGTTTCTTTAATGAATGTGGATTCCCATGTGTTCAGAGCATAGATGCTCAGAATTGAGAGTTCATCTTGGTAGACTTTTCCTTTGAGCAGTATGAAGTATTCCTCCTTATTTTTTTGACAACTTTTGGTTGAACGTCAATTTTATCTGATATAAGAATGGCCACTCCAGCTTATTTCTTGGGTCTATTTGCTTGGAAAATTGTTTTCCAACATTTTACTCTTAAATAGTGAATGTCTTTGTCACTGAGGTGGGTTTCTTATATGCATCAAAATGTTGGGTCCTGTTTACGTATCCAGTCTGGTAGTCTATGCCTTTTTATAGGGGACCTGAAACCATTGATATTAAGAGATATTAAGGAAAAGTGATTGTTTCATAATGTTATCTTCTTAGTTAAGGGTGAAATTCTGCTTGTGTATCTCTCTTCTATTGGGATTGCTGAAAGATTACCCTCTTGATTTTTCTATGGTGTGGTTTGCTGCCTTGTGTTCATACTTTCCACCCATTATCCTTTGCAGAGCTGGATCTGTGGAAAGATGTTGTGTAAATTTTCTTTTGTCATGGAATGTCTCTTAAATCACATTAAATGACAAAAAAATACTATCATTTCTAGTATTTGGAATAAAAAACTGAATAGCACTGTTCAAAAATATTAAAGACAACATTCAAAAGAAGGTATGGTCTGCACTTTTAACCTGACATTACACAGGCAGCAGATACTGCAAATAATATCATACATGAAGGGGGTCTAGGAMAGAAGTAGCTAAATTTGCTGTATTTTAAAATATTCTCCAGTGGCAATGGCTCAAGCTACTTTAATCCATGTTCCAACTTCCCTTCAACCCCTGCCCCCTCTCTGCAGACAGGGTCTTGACTTTCTCATCCATCATTTCCCTTCTAATAACACCCTCCTATTCATCTACCCTTCCTTCTTCGCACCCCCTGGCATGTTGACAGTGGCTGGAATTTCCCATTAAAGCAGTCATTCTTGTAGAAAAGGGAGCTGACATGATTAATGTCATTCAGTGACTATAGGCAGCACCACGCATCTCTGCACTCAGGTAATTGGAAGCATGGCTCGTCCCAAATACACATGGACTTCTTTCCAAAAGTTTGCTGTGAAACATCATGCTCCAATTCTACCACTGCTGAGTTTCCTTTGCAGGTACTACAGTTGATGGAATCTAGAGTCAGGAAATGTTAAAAGTGACAGTTGGCATTTGAAATGGTTTGGCCACTTAATGTGCAAGAGGGAAAATGAGATTCAGGAAGGACTAACTTATCAAGGTCATTGTGATATTTCAATACAAAAGGCAATATGAGAGCCTGTTCTTCATGATTTCAGCCATTGCCCACCTGATTTTTCATTATAAATCGTATCCAGCTCTCCTTCCATCTGCCTCCACTGGGATCAGAAATGAAGTTGAATTGACTTCCATAAGTGAGTTCTCCATTTTCCCCCAGAGGGAAGTTCCTTGGGTATCTTCCTGATAGAATTTTTAATAAGTATCTCCTTTTAAAAAAGACTCACTCCTTCCCTTAGCCAACATCTTCCTGTGGGTCCCCTGTGATCAGATGATTCCAACTGGCTCCAGAGTCTCGCTCTGCCTCACTGCTCCACTGAATTCTTTAACATTCTCCTTGCAAAGGCACACAGCAGCCTCATGCCCTGAATTTAGAGTGGAAATAGGAACTATTTGTGCAGTTCAGGGAAAAAAAAATGACAAGAAGGCAAAAAAATTAATTAATTAATTAATTTAAAAGGCCCTGGTACTATGGATACCTTTATAAAAACAAAATGAAAAAAAAATCATCCTTATGCTGCCCTGAGAATAAAGCTCAAAAAATAGTTCTTTTGCATCCCTTCTATTTAATCATTCTAAACATAGTCCTGGCACCTGGACTATTAATGACATTTTAAAATTGATGAAATAAACTAATGAAATTATGTAAACAGTTTCCCAAACACTAAACTGACCCTGTCAGTTATGCTGGTTAAGCTATCTGTCCTTAGAGAAATCTATGACACTTATAAGGAAACATAATACTTTCCAAACTTCTTTTCCTTCCACTAACTTGTGCTAACATGCACTAAATGGGAAAATACATTATTATTCTTAGCACAACACCTGCTTAAAGAAGAAACAGGAAGAGACGGAAAAGGCAGGGTAAAAGAAATACAATGCTGTAGCAGCAGGTTCAAAACCTACAGCTGTGGGTTTCATTGCTGCATGTTTTCATTAGTAAAATAGGAAGAAATGAAGTATGAAGTACAGTATGATAGATTAGTAATGTTACATTCAAGTTAAAGACACCAATATTAAATTAAATTTAGAAAAAAAATGGACCCCTTCGGTTAAAAATGGAGTTTTCCAGGGGTATAGAGATGGCTCTTAAGTGCTGGCCATCTTTCCACCGAACTTGAATAGTATTTTATCTCAAAATTTAAGGCATTGAGCAACTGAGAAAGACATGGACATCAACCTCCATCCTCTGTGCATCCCTGCATACATATACATGTAAACATTGAAGAATTCAACTGGCACACACAAAATTATATTCATACAAATCTAACACTTTTAGAGTTAGTTTATTCTTGTACTGAAACCTAGTCTAATGTAAATATAGATACATAATATTATTGCTGTTTAATAAAAAAAATGACCAAGCTGTTTGGGAAAATATTTGTGAATACTATTACTTTTGTTAAAAAAAAATAAATAAAAATCTAAACCAAAATATTTTTTAAGAGAAATCGAGAGAATGGCCTTGTTGAATAAGTTACTTATTAATTGAGCACAATAAAGTTGTATTTAATTACAGGCATATCTTATATCCTCACTTCTCATCAACCTCTTTGCCCAAGCTAGATAATTTTTATTTTATTTTTAGTTATAGATTTATATCAATAGTGTCCTTTTGTCATAGTTATTGTGCATCAAGATTGGCATCTGATAGTTTCACATGATCAATAGCAGCCCTGATTCAGCCAGAGTACAATGGGCTTATTGGCCATTAAGGTAGATTAGATACAAAGTGGGATCACCTAAAGGTTAGGTTGTATGTGTTTTCCATGTAGTCTCCACATCAGTTTAGTGGACATATTAGCAAAGTTACTGTTCTTCACATTCTTCATTCTTACCTGCTGGCTCACTATGATCTCACCCTTGTCACCAATGGGACGAATTAGCCAGACTAACTAATTTTACAGCCAGTAAACTACAGATATAGTCATTAAATGTGCGTCTCATTAGAGGAAGTTAATTTAAGTAGACAATCAACAAAAATATAGATGGAGTGTAAAAATTCAGTTTGAGTAGATTTCTATCTCAAGCACACAATGAATTCACAACCTCAACATCTGCCATCACCAAAGAAAACACTTTACAAACAGAAAAGATATAAAGAAAAGAAATTGACTCACTGCAATTTTCTCTGATGAACGTTGAATTTCCAATTAGTATTTTAATTACTCCAGTCAGACCCTCAGCTGTCTTCAGGAGAAAAGAAGAAAGAAAAAGAAAAATCTTCAACATAGTCTCTCATTTTAATTCTGAGGACTAACTACTTTCCTGGCTTTGAAGCATAGCCCATCATGTTTTTTGTAACTTAATATAAATTTTCTGTTCAAGTGTTCAATAAATGTTTTCAACATCACATAGGAATTACTTACAATGATATTTAAAAATTTATATTCCAGTGAACAGTTTCCCCTTCTAGACTACACCAAATAAAGTTAGTCAAGATAATAGAAGCACATACATCTATAATTAATGTCATGACATCATTAAATTTGGTGAAAGTTGGTACTAAATATCTTCTGGACAATTTCCATGGATATTTCCATCAAATTGTTAAGTTTTCTCTTAACATCTAAGTTTCAACGATCAGTCAATATGGATAGTTTTCTTTTGGTTCACTGCCTAGGTTTGTCTAAAACTTAAACAAAATACATATTTCATCAAAGCTGATGAAACAAGTATCATCATAACACTAATTTCTTCTTATATAATATCAACTCATTTAGTTTTCTATCTAAGAACTCTATACCAGTTGATTAAGAGAAAGAACTATCTGTTATCAATGGATTGGGGAAAAGAATCACTGTAATCTTTGCTGGTTTATTGCAAATAAAGAATTATATTAAGTTCATGTGTTTCAGCATATCTGAAGAGAGATGTTAAGTAGGAATTTAGCTTTGGAAAAGCTTCATTTAGAAAAATAGCAAGATAATCAGTGAGTTTGATAATATAGCCATATATTTTAATAGATGAAAGATGGAGAGCCTTAAATTTTAGTCAAAATATTTCACAGTTATAACTATAATTGTGACTAACAATATTAAGGAAAACCTGACTGATGAAGTGCCCATGTTGTTATCAATAATATTTCTGGGAGGGGATGGAGACTGAAGAACACATTGCATTTAAAATATTTTGCTTTTGAGTTATGTTTCAGTTTAAAATGATGTTGTAAATCTATATTTATTGACATGGAAAGATGCCAGTAACATATTGCTGAGTGAAAAATAAGTCACATTTTTAACAGTATGTTCACAATTATTGCATTTACATAAAGTCTTGTATGGCTTTCAATATAATCATCCATACAGAGATGTTCAGTTTACTGACTGTCTCTGGACAGTAGATGCCAGATGATATTTATTTACTTACCTGGGTACTTCAGTATTCTGAATATTCATAACGAACATGCATTTATTGTTTCAAAGGAAAAGTTATTTTAAAATAGTATATATTAAATGAATGCAACTGCTTAGTCATATTTCTGGCTTCAGGAAATATGTGAATGTTTACTATTTATTTGGAAATCAGATAACCTAATTGTCAAACCAGTGACCCTTTGCTGGACTTGGAGGATTCATTCTACATCTTAGACTTCCATGTTTGTCCTGTACAAAATGCATAACCATAGCTTAACCACAGTTGTTGACTAAATGAAGTATGAAATAACTCGATGGGCGCAAGCATATAAAAGCACTTAACACATATTAAGGGTATAACAATTTATAAATCTCTTGTTGCTTAATAAATGTTTGTTGGTTTTGTCATATGAATACTTGTGTCATGGTAAACCATTCAAGTGTGCATCTTGAACCCCTTGGTGAATTTAGTGCTTCCAAAATTGTTGCAATCCACTTCAGCCTTCATTGAATACATTATCCCACAAAGTCTTTTCATTTGGTTTGACTTTTCAGATTTCTTTCATCTATGTTCTTGTATGGGATGTGTGTGACTTATCCACAACCTGAAAGAAGGCTTCTTTGTGCCTTCTCATTACAAATCTGGGACATAGTAGCTTTTACTAGACCATAACTTCGATTACAAAAAGCTAATATATTTTCATGCTTCAGATATTTGTGACCTAAAGCACACTTGCACACACATATACACAAACACAAAGCAGCTCTATGCACTATTTCTTCTTATAGTACTTCATCTTTTCTATGAAAAGTTTTAAAATACCAAAAATGTTTGCTGTCAGATGAAACTCTGAAGAAAACAGCAAAATGCAGTACCCTTAGAGGATGGCCTTAGCACAGGCAGTGAGTTCTCAAAGGAGATAACACCAGGTCACTCATAATGCCACCCTATGGAACAAAATGGAAACCTCCAAATGGATGGAGTGTAGACCAGGGTGAYAGGATCAAAGTAATTTATTTTGATGTGTTCTGACATTTTCTAAACCTGAGAGAGTACAACATCCCTTTTAAGGAAGTTCCTTGGGTCTCAACTTCATGCTTTCAAAGAAGCTTAGAAACAAAGGCATAGGCAACATGAAGCTTTTAGTTATTTTTCTTGCCTGTCTTCATGTTAAAAAAGAATACACTGGAGAAACTCCATGTATCTTTGTTTTAATTGTGAATTCCTCTATTTATACATGCCATGCTTATTTTAATTTTACTGCTTATTTGCCAATAATAAAATCCTCAGAATACAGAGTAAGTAAGTCAACTTCCTGCCTGCAGAATGTTTCTATCCATATAAAACCTATAGTAATTCTCAATTATGCCAATGATTCTATAGTCGATAATACAGGTAATTGTCATGGACATCCACAACAAAAAAATAAACTTCGAAGCACAGAAACATAGAATGTTATAATGCTTAAGCTAAAGTTTGAAGAAGTACAGAAATTTTCATAGTGGGGGAAGAAGGAGCATTACATACACAGAAAATTGCAAGTATAAAAATAGTAGATAAAATAGTTGGTTATGATATAAAATTTGTCAAGAAATTACCTAGTAGAAAATGTAAAAAACAGCCCAGTCTTCACAAGCAGAAGAAAGATGCCCAAACATCTGCTGTGACTGCCACTATAATGGACAAATGTGTGAAGAAGAGTTGGGGAAAATGAAGTACACAGTGGAAAGAAGGAAGAGAAAGCAAAGCCAAGGAGTTTGCACACTGTGGAGAAAGGTAGAACTGGAAACTTGATAGCAGTGAAGAACAAGCACATATGAGGAGGTGAGGTCTGTCCCAGCTGTGTCAGACCTGTGTCACCAAGGATACTCTCTGGATCCATGATCATGCTATACTTGGGATCTGGGTTGATGTCCATGGTCCAAGTTACCCCAAAGTCCAAGCAGATTACCATGCTTACAATGCCACTGGAGATCATGTGGATATCTGAGGGCAATGGTGCCATTTGCTATACTGATCTGATTGACCAGTTCTGACATCTCAGGCCATGGGGACATCTGGGACGATGCTGGTTCCAGAGTCCATATTCGGGTCCATAGTATTACAGCATCTGGGGTCTGTGTTGATATCGCAGATTAGTACTGCTAGCAAAGGCCATGCTGATGTCTTTTCTGCACTGATGCCTAAAGCACTGTGTCAAGTTAGCCCTGTGTCATTCTGGTCACCACACTGGAGCTGTGCTTCCACCCCTCATGAGGGCAGTACAGTAGAGCTGACCTTGATGGCAGGGACCACCTCTAGTCTGCAATGTGGTAGATTGGGCAAGGGAAAGCTGCCCTTTCCTTTCCTTGACCCTCAAAGTCTACAGCTGGCAGGAGACTTGATGCTGAGGTTATGAGCATAGAAGAGCTTCCCCTAACTCTCACTGGCTACAGCACAGGTGAGATCTGCATCTGCTGTGGGTAGCACTGTAGAGCTGGCCCTGGGAACAAAAGTAGATGAGCCAGCCCAGAGGACATGAGAGCAGGAAAGCTGACCCTTATCCTTGCCATCTGTGGCATTGAGTGAGCTAGCAAAGACATATACTTATGTATATTGGTGCTATAATGGTTAGTGGTTTGAAGATACAGAACTGGCTTAAATGCACACTTATGGGAAAATGGCATGATACATTAATTTCTGATACAATGGGCACAACCGAACTCCAGTTTACAGATTGTTTAACCTCAGGGGTGCATTCTGAACATTACCAGACACCATCTCTACAGTGTTACAGTACTCTTTTCTTGATCCTTTCATTTCACTCTAGGCCATGAATTGGTCTGGAATGGCCTTGTTCCAGGACTAGATCAAGGCTATCTGTCTGTCTGTCTGTCTGTCTGTCTGTCTGTCTGTCTGTCTGTCTATCTATCTATCTATCTATCTATCTATCTATCTATCTATCTATCTATCTATCTATCTATCCATTTTTACTTATTCACTTTACATCCATGGGGCAGTGGTGGTGCATGCCTTTAATCCTAGCACTCGGGAGGTAGAGGCAGGTGGATCTCTGAGTTCGAAGCCAGTTGGGTCTACAGAGTGAGTTCCAGGACAGCCAGGGCTATACAGAGAAACTCTGTCTCATTGGGGAAGGGGCGGAGCGAAGGGGAATTATGGGACATATGGTGAGGGGGGAACTGGGAAAGGGGAAAGCATTTGGAATGTAAACAAAGAATATAGAAAAGAAAAAAAGAAAAAAGAAACAAAAATATTTGTGCAAAAAAGAAACAATGAATTCATGAAATTCTTAGACAAATGGATGTAATTGGAGAACATCATCCTAAGTGAGGTAACCCAGTCTCAAAAAAAAAACACTCATGGTATGCACTCACTGATAAATGGATATTAGCCTAGAAGCTCAGAATACCAAAGAAACAATTCACATACCAAATGATGCCCAAGAAGGAGGAAGGAGTGGCCCCTGGTCCTGGAAAGGCCAAGTGCAGACCTGTAGGGGAATACCAGGACAGGGAAGTGGGAAGTGATAGATTGGGGTACAGGGGGAGGAAAGAGGGCTTATGGGACTTTTGGGGAGGGGGGATCCAGGAAAGGGAAAATCACTTGAAGTGTAAATAAAGAATACATCAAATAAAAATATGCAAAAAACTTTACATCCAGATCATTGCCCACCTCTCAGTTACCTCCTCCAACAATACTTCCTGCAACTTTGTTCCCTTCCTCTAAGTGTGTGTGGGTTCCCTGTGTATACCCCCACCCTGGACTATCAAGTCTCTGCAAGGCTAGGCAATCCTCTCTGAGACCAGACAAGGCAGCTCAGCTAGAAGAACATATCCCATGTACAGGCAACAGCTTTTGAGAAAGCCTCCTGCACCAGTTGTGCAGAACCCACATGAATACTAAGCTGTTCAACTGCTACATATTTGTGGATTAACCTAGGTCCAGGTAGTATATGTTCTGTGGCTGGTGGTTTACTCTTTGAGAGCTACAAGGGTCCAGGTTAGTTGACTCTATCTTCCTGTGGAGATCATATCCCCTCTGGGGTCTGCCATCCTTCCTCCGATATTTCCAAAAGAGTCCCCAAGCTCCATCCACTGTTTGGCTGTGGGTGCCACAGTTAACCACAATTCAGCTTGTTATAGCTAGCTGCATTAAGTAGAAGTGTATGTGAAAAGCAGTAGTGCCTTATGTGTGATCCTGATAAAGGGAACARAAGCTTGATGGGAAACATCAAACCATCCCTCTTCACCAGAGCATCAAGTTTCCACAGAGTTAAGTGCATCCTCTCCCACTGAGGCCAGACAAGGCAGTGCTCTGCTACGCCATGTGCCCAGGCCCATGAACCAGCCCATGTATGCTCCTGGATTTTTGGCTTAGTCTTTGGGAACTCTAAGGGGTCCAGATTTGTTGACAATGTTGTTCTACCTATGGGTTTGCAATTCGCTTCAGCTCTAAAAGTCCTTCCTTTAACTTTTACATATTGATCCTCCACCTCAATCCAATGGATTTATGTAAGTTTCTGCATTTGTCTGTTAGTTGCTGGTAGAGCCTCTCCAAGGACAGCTATGCCCAGCACCTCTCTACACATACAATATGGCCTCAGTAACAGTGGATATCAGAATTTAGTACATGTGCATTGGATGGATACCAAGTTGGGCTGCTGGGAGGCCATTTTTTTCCAGGCTTTGTTCCATTTTTGTCTCTGCATTTCCTTTAGAGAGGAACAATTCTGGGTTAAAATTTTTGAAGATGGCTGGAAGGCACCTTGCCTCAACTAGGAGCCATGTCTATCTTCGGAATATGGTCTTTTCTGGTTCCAAACTAATGCTGAGCTATAATCCCTTTTAATTTTCATCTCTAGTGTAACCAACTTCACTACTTTAACACTAACATTAATTTTAACACACTTGTATAACATGGTTTAGATGTCCTGGCATTATTTCTGAAACACTATACCAAAGGTAAGCTAGAGAGCCTACCAGTAGCCAAAATGTTTTGTAACACAAAGTGAATGGCTCAGTCTGATGTGTGCTTGGAATAACAGAAGCTCGAGAGAAGTTGAGAGAAGTATGGATACTGGAGTCTTGGCTATGATATTTCAGGGAGGAATAGGAACTTGGTGAGGAACTGAGCTCTAGACCATGTTTTGTTACTCAGGCAATGTGTCTGACTCCATATTGCCTGTGTCATGAGAACCATATAATTCCTATGTAATGGATTAATTTGTTTAATGTAGCAAATTTCAAAGCAGAAAATCATTCGGGATATGACATGGCTACTGATTATTGCTCCTTTCTATGTTAATAGGGAAGCAGAACAAAGAATAAAGCCAAAAGATATTAAAGTTATGTGTTTTGGCAAGATCAAATGAATGACTACAACTATAAAGAAAAGTCACATTTGAAAGCAGCAGTGTTGGTAAAGATCTTTTCCCCATTTGTAGGTTGCTATTTTGTGCTATTGACAGTGTCCTTTGCCTTACAGAATCTTTTCAGTTTCTATCAATGAAGATCTTTGAGCCTTAGCCATTGATGTTCTGTTCAGAAAACTTTCCCTTATTCAAGGCTTTTTTCCCACTTTCTCTTCTATTAGATTCCGCATATATGGTTTTATGTGGGGGTCCTTTATACACTTGGATTTCAGCTTGTACAAGGGGATAAAAATGGATATATTTGCATTCTTCTACATGCAGACTACCAGTTAGACGAGAACCATTGGTTGAAATTGTTGCCTTTTTTTTTAATCACTGGATGGTTTTGGCTTCTTTGTCAAAGATCATGTGGCCAGAGATGTGTGGGTTCCTTTCTGGCTCTTTAGTTCTATTTGACTCATCTACCTGTATGTCTATGTACCAATACCACATTTTTTAAAATCATGATTGCTATGTAGTCCAGCTTGAGGTCAGAGATAGTGATTCTCCCAAAATTTCTTTTATTATTCAGAATTATTTTATCTATCCTGGTTTTTTTGTTATTCCAGATGAAGTTGAGAATTTCTTTTTCTATCTCTATAAGAAATTGAATTGGAATTTTGATGAAGATTTCATGGAATCTGTAGATTGCTTTTGGTAAGTTGACCATTTTTACTATATTAATTCGACTGATCAATAAGCATGGGAGATTTTTCTATCTCCTGAGGTCTTCTTTGAGTTCTTTCTTCACAGACTTGAAGTTCTTTTTATACAGAAGTTTCACTTGCTTGGTTATAGTTACACCAAAGTAATTTATATTATTTTTGACTATTGTTATGGGTGTTGTTTCCTTAATTTCTTTCTTTTCGCATTTATCCTTTGGGTAGAGAAAGGCTACTGATTTGTTTGAGTTAATTTTATATCCAGCCCCTTTTGCTGAAGTTGTTTATAGATGTAGAAGTTCTCTGGTAGAATTTTTCGGGTCACTTATATATACTATCATATTATCTTCAAATAGTGATATTCAAAATATACAAAAAAACTCAAGAAGTTAGTCTTCAGAAAAGCAAATAATCAAATTAAAAAATGGTGTACAGAGTTAAACAAAGAATACTCAAGTGAAGAATCTTGAATGGCTGAGAAACACCTAAGGAAATGTTTAACTTCCTTAGTCATCAGGGAAATTCAAATCAAAACAACCCTGAGATTCTACCTCACACCAGTCAGAATGGCTAAGATCAAAACCTCAGGTGATGGCAGATGCTGGCAAGGATGTAGCAAAAGAGGAACACTCCTCCATTGCTGGTGGGATTCTAGGCTGGTACACCCACTGTGAAAATAAATCTAGCTGTAACTCAAAAAATTGGAATAGCTCTACCTGAAGACCAGGTATACCACTCCCGGGCATATACTCAAAAGACATTCCAACATATAACAAAGACACATGAATCATTTTGTTAATAGAAGCCTTATTTATTATAGCCAGAAGCTGGAAACAACCAAGATGTCCTTCAATGGAAGAATGGATACAGAAAATGTAGTACTGTTACACAAAGGAATACTATTCAGCTATTAAAAACAATGACTTCACAAACTCTGTAAGCAAATGGATGGAAGTAGAAAACAGCATTCTGAGTGAGGTAACCCAGATCTAAAAGGACATACATGGTATGTAGTCACTGATAAGTGGATCTTAGACAAAAACCACAGAACACCTATTATAACACTCAAAGATCATAAGAAGCTTATCAAGAAGGAAGGCCAAAGTGTATGTGCTTCAAACACACTTACAAGAGGGAACAGAGGGAGGGATGTAGGTGGTAGAGGAGAGTAGGAGGCAAAAAAGGGGAGCAGGACCAAGAATGCAGAGAGACAAGAAAAAAGTCAAAAGGGCCAAAAGGATTTAAATATGTTCAAATCATTAAGAGTATGATTACAAAAGGCTAGGGAGAAAGTCCTTCCAAAGCAGGAACCAAAATCAGGGACTGCTAAAAAATTTTGTCATATCTTTATGCATACAAATTTAAAAGGTGTGATTAATCCCTTGAAAATTATATTTCTAAAGAAGGAAACCAAAGTAGTGGGATCTATGGTTGGAAAGGATTTGTTTCATTGTATACATGTTTTGTTCTCTTTAGGTTATTCAATATGTTCACGGTTTCCTTGTTATAAACTATTACTTTACTTATTTAATAAACACATAGAATTTAGTGTGTGCCAATCACTACTAGCTTTATTTACTCCAACACGCTACTTGGAAGCACTACTGTTAGTTTCACGGGTGACAAAACCAAAGCACACAGGACCGTCAGTGTGATTTGGTCCTTGTAGAACACTTCTCCCATTAAAAAGTATATTTGACACCTGTGTCAATAAGTAAAGATAAAACCCACCCAGGAATGATTCATTATTATATATTCTTTAAATTTTTTCCTATTTTAAGAAATAAAAATGATTACACTTTCAAAAAAGAATAAAGCAGCAGTGTGGATTGGAAACTTAGGGAACCACTAAATAGTCCCAGCTGCCAGGGATGTGAGAGACTCCCAGGACCCAATGGGATAGCATTAGCTGAAATAGCCCACAGTCAGGAGGTAGAAACTGAAGAGATAACCTCCAAAAGATAGACATGACCCTAGTGGAGGAATGGGGCCTCCCACTCACCTAATAATTTTCAATACAGAATTGTCCCTGTCAAAAGGAAATGTAGGAACAAAAATGGAGCAGAGGCTAAAAGAAAAGCCACCCAGAGACAGTCCCAGGTTGAGATCCATTCTATCTGCAGACACTAAACCCTGGCACTGTTACTGAGGTCAAGATGTGCTTGCAGACAGGAGCCAGGTATGGTTGTCCTCTAAGAGGCTCTGCCAGTGCCTGACTAAGACAGATGCAGATACATACAGCCAACTATTGCACTGAGCCTGTGGACCCTAATGAAAGAATTAGAGAAATAACTGAAAAGGAGCTGAATGGTATTGCAACCCCATAGGAAGAAAAACAGTGTCAATTAACCAGATCCCTCAGAGTTCCCAAGGACTAAACCACCAACCAAAATATACATGGTCTCACTCACAACTGAGCAGACTGGGATCACAGGGAACACCCGAGCATCAGAACAGCTAGGACACAGTCCGCCATGGCCCTACCTGCACCCAGGAGCTGGGCAGTGCCATACCCTTCTGTGCACCTATCCTGCCAGGGGACATCTTCTCTGCAGGAGTTCCCCCATATAGAGTTTAGGCCTCTATCTTCACTCCTGTAACTGAGTGGGCGGGTACAGCCAGGAATGAAGGGAACACCCAAGTGTCAGAACAGCTGGGACAGGATGCCACCTGCACCCAGGAGCTGGGCAGTGCCACAGCACTCTGTTCCAAGGGAGAGCCGGTCACCCAGGGGTGCTGAGACAGACTTGCAGGAACACAGGAGGGACAAGCACCAGCCAGAGACAGCAGGACCAACTAGCACCAGAGCTAAAAAATGGTAAAAGGTAAACATAGAAATGTTACTAATGGAAATCAAGGCAACATGGCACCATCCAAACCCAATTCTCCCACAACAGCAAGTCCTGGATACCCCAACACACAGGAAAAAGCAAGATTTGGATTTAAAATCACAGCTCACGATGCTGATAGAAGGCTTCAATAAGAACATAAATAGCTCCCTTAACGAAATACAGGAGAACACAGGTAAACAGGTAGAAGCCCTTAAAGAATTACAGGAAAGCACAACCAAACAGGTGAAGGAATTGAACAAAACCATCCAGGATCTAAAAATAGAGGTAGAAACAATAAAAAACCACAAAGGGAAACAATTCTGGACATAGGAAACCTAGGAAAGAAGTCAGGAGTCATGGATGCAAGCATCAATAACAGAATACAAGAGATAGAAGAGAGAATCTCAGATGCAGAAGATACCATAGAAATCATTGACACAACAAAGAAAATATAAAATGCAAAAAGCTCCTAGCCAAAGCATCCAGGAAATCAAGAACAAAATGAGAAGACCAAACCTAAGGATTATAGTTATAGAAGAGAGTTAAGATTTCCAACTTGAAGGGACAATAAATGTTTTCAACAAAATTATAGAAGAAAATTTCCCTAATCTAAAGAAAAAGATGCACATAAACATACAAGAAGAGTATGGACACACACGGTGTGCACTCACTGATAAATGGATATTAGCACAAAAGCTCAGAATACCCTAGATACAACTCAGAGACCACATGAAGCTCAAAATGAAGAAGATCAAAGTGTGGATACTTTGATCCTCATTGCAAAGTGGATCAAAACACCCATGGCTCACAGCCAACCAATAGAATGAGAAGAGACCCCAATGGAACAGCTCAACAGAGTACCTAAGGAGCTGAAGACGTTTGCATATTATTGTTGCAGGAGGAACAATAATATGTACCAACCAGTACCCCCAGAGGTCCTGGGGACTAAAACACCAAAGAGTACACATGTAGGAACCCATGGCTCCAGCTACATGTAGCAGAAAATGACCATTTCAGACATCAATGAGAGGAGAGGCCATTGGTCTTGTGAAGGCATGATTACCCAGAATAGGGGAATAGGAAATTAGGGGGTGGTGAGCAGGGGAAGAGGAGATAGGATAGGGGGTTTTGGGTGGGGTAACATGGAAAGGGGTTAACATTTGAAATGTAAATAAAGCACATATCTAATAAAAAAGAATACACAAGGGCCCATCCATGGATCCTGCTACATATGTAGAGGACTGCCTTATCTGACATCAGTGGACAGACTGGCACTTGGTCCTGTGGGGGGATTAATACCCCAGAGATGGGGCATTCTAGAGGTATGGGGCAAGAGTAGGTGGGTGAGGGAGTAAGTACCCTTTTAGAGCCAAAGGAGAGGGAGATGGTATGGGGGGGTTCATGGAGCCTGGGAAGGGGGATAACATTTGATATGTAAACAAATAAAATTATAAATAGACAGACAGACAGACAGACAGATAGACAGACAGACAAACAGATAGATAGATAGATAGATAGATAGATAGATAGATAGATAGATAGATAGATAGATAGATAGATAGATAAATGAAAGCCACTACAGCTGTTAAAACTTTAGAGCCATTACAGACAAACACAGTGCTTTATAAGAGAACATGAACGCCTTCCTGTGGTCAAACCCACATACTAAAGACCCCAGTTTGTGAAGCTGCAACATTGTTTGAAAGGAGAGGACCTATGTTAAAGCAAATAATGCCACTCCAGGAGTTCCCTTTCTCCAAAGCAGATGCAGATGTTTGGCAAAATGCTTCCTTGGGGTCATTATAGAAGCTGATGCAACCACGATTGAAGGAGGCCAGATTTCTTCTTATGCTGCCAGCAGGACGTGAGAGTGTCATCCATGCTAGAACTACCTTTAAGAGTAAATGATGGGAGATTGAAGGAGTCGTGAAGTCTTGTACCACAGTTCCAAAAAAGTGCTGAGATGTAGCAATATGTGGGAGAGCTGATGTATTTATAATAAATCCTTTAGAGAACACCACATGAAACTGTAAAGAAAGCTCAGATCTAACTTGCAAAGCAGACCCCAGATCCTGGAGATGCTAGAACCCTGGGACATCTGCTGTAAACCTGCAGGTATGGAGGTTTGTATGGAGTTTTTCAGGAGTATAAATGACCTAAGAGAAATGTTACATATATTTTTAGGCAACAGAACTGGGTGGTGGTGGAGGGTGTGGTGCTAGGGCTGCTGCCTGCTGAACTGCTGGAGAGACAACTCCATCTCAAGGGCTAGGTTTCCAATGTGATCCTACAGCATTTGGTGTGTGCCATCCTGGGATTTATGCTTGCTTTCCACATATTGATTTCTCCTTTTTGGAATGTGAATGCCTATCTTGTGCCACTGGATATTAAAACTATTTAACTTGTTTATTTTGTGAGAGTTCACATTTAAGAAATCGGACTTTGTGTGATAAGTTATATCAGTATAAATTTAATTGGTTGTAACACATATCCTACTTTGGGAGAGGATATTGATAATTAGGACAACATGCATGAGTGGGAATGTAAGAGATATAGGACCTCTTCATGCTTTTTAAAAATTCTCTGCAAATGTATCAAAATAGTACTTCATTACTTCAAAGACATCACGCACCATACACCATTATGAAGTATTAATTGACAGAGTAATATCATCTTTATGTTAAATAATTTATTTCTATTTAAATTAATTCCTACAAACAGCATACTCTTAAAAAATGTACATTTGTGTATATTAAAATAAATTCTAAAAATCAATACTTTTATGCTAGCTTATGCATTCACTTAACTGGAATGGGCAGAATTATTACTGCTAGAATATATATATATATATATATATATATATATATATATATATATACACATACATACATATATATATAATGTCATTAAATTAATTTTCTTTAATATTTGTTTCTGTTACTGCATCACTGTGAATGTTTTCTCAGGGGAATACACTTTTCAATACTGTCTTACTGCTTCAAAAGTTCATATTATGGTAAACATATTCTAATGTTTCTCTCATATACAGACCTTGCAGTATATGTTTATATTTTCATTTAAGAAAAAAAATGTTTTACAGATATAAGATAATTCCCTACCTAAGGACAGATTTTCTAAATGAAATATGTATGTCTGTACACCCCTCTCTCCCCATACACAGGTATGCACATATTGCTTTGCTAGGGATAGAACACAAAGTTTGGCCATGCTAGGCAAGAACTTTGCTTTGAATCATAATTTCTAACTGTATACTTTTGTTTCCTCGATATTAAAATCTATTAGCATTTGTAATCTGAATGATTTTACTGCTAGAATTTTATTCTCATTCATTCTGCTGATGATATGCTGACAAGTATTTATATAAATTTAAATTGTCACATGTTTTGTTGCAGGTATGTCCTTTAGACATTTTATCCTATCCTGAAGCTGAAGAATGCTGAGATTTTCAGCACGTTCATTTATTCCAGCATGGCGCACATCTTCAGTGTCTAAATGTTCAGATGCAAAATGTTTTTGGCATCAATATCTTTGAATGCTTTGTTAAATACTTCAATATTGCAGCCAAAATTTAAGAGACTAATTAAAAAATGGCTGCCCTTTTAAAAATATTCAAAATAATTTGCAAAATAAATGCTCTAAAATATAAATGTTTCTCAAACCTGATTTATGATAGGCATGCAATTCTAATGAATACTTTTAAAAGCTTCTTGATTAAGGACAATAAGGGATTATGAGGGCACCAACAGCAATGTTAAGCCTATTTATTTCCTACATATCTCTAAATATAAAATAATAACTCACATGGTTTTTAACATGCTCCAATGATACTGATATTAATGCTGACGGGATTGTTGCAAAACATTTTTATTACCAAAATAAAATTGTGTCTAAATTTGAAGTACCATTTGAAAAATATGAAATATTTATTTAAACAAAATATAATTCTCAAAGTTTTACTTCAATTTTAATCAACGACATTCTTGTTTTCATAATGAAACCATTATTAGACTAGATCCTTGAACATCTGGTGGTGCTGGCAAAACTTTTTTGCTTTGCTTATTTGTGAAGCTATTCTTGTATTAATGTAGCCATCATGTTTGCTGCTATCAATTCTCTTTATTTTCATGGGGAAAATACTTTAACAAACAGTGTGAGAAACCAGTACTCAACAGAACTCAAGGAAAATCCTTGCACATTGATGTAGATATAGCTTCCGTATTATCGCATACGATAACTAGCTGTTTGAAGAAAATATTCATAGATTTAAGTGTGAACTTTGCAATAATATCTTCTTTAACATTTTTTCTTTCTTAAAGGTGAAAGATCTCTTCAGGAACTTTTCCCCTGTGACCATGTCCAGAAGGGTATTCCCCAGTTTCTTTTCTATTAGTTTCAGTGTATCTGGTTTTATGTGGAGGTCCTTGATCCACTTGGAGTTGAGCTTAGTACAAGAAGATAAGCATGGATCAATTCGAATTCTTCTGCATGCTGACCTCCAGTTGAGCCAGAACCATTTGTTGAAAAGACTCTCTTTTTTCCATTGGATGTTTTCAGCTCCTTTGTCGAAGATCAAGTGACCATAGGTGTGTGGGTTCATTCTTATCTCCTTGTACTAAGCTCAACTCCAAGTGGATCAAGGACCTCCACATAAAACCAGACACACTGAAAAACAAATAGAAAAGAAACTGGGGAAGACCCTTGAGGACATGGGCATGGAGAAAAATTTCCTGAACAGAACACCAATAGCTTATGCTCTAAGATCAAGAACTGACAAATGGGACCTCATAAAATT
>BDUI01000911.1:124675-139881 GCA_002335545.1 Apodemus speciosus
AACCAGGAAAAGGGAAATGAAATGTAAATAAAGAATATATCCAATAAAAAAATAATGATGTTTCTAGCATTAGCTAACCAGAAGAAAAAAAATATGTACAACACATACATAAATAAGGGTAAAATGGCAAATTAGTAATATTATTTTTCAAGTTTTGTTGTTATTAGTGCTGTTGTTCTGTGTCTAAAATCAGGAAGAATTAATAATTGATCACTTGCAGAGCTACTGGGTTTTGCAGGTTAATTTGCATCTCAATGCACTAGAACCCAGAAGGCTGAAGGTTTTCCTTTAGAGAAATACATAGGCCTTTGAAATTAAGCAGAAGGAGGCAATAATAGATTTTCAATCATGAAACAGATAATTAAGCATCTGAGTCCTTGGTCTTGTTTCCTTTTGTGATCTTAATCAATCAGTCTAAGAAATGGTAGGCTCTACTGCTGTCACCTCTCAGCATTCACCACGTTGCCTCTATAACTTTGGTCCTGATATGAACACTTTCACATGGGGAATATAATTTTGATTGTTCTTTCTTTGGTCTCCTTGATTTAGAAACACTTCTGGGCTCTTTCTCTCAAACCATATGGTCTATAAAGAGCTGATTTTAACCATATCTTGGATGTTATTCACATTCTACCATTTCAAGAATTGTGTCCAATGGATATTTCTTCTTAAAATGCATTTTGTTTTGCTCTGTCAAAGACACAAAACCTGGTCCTGTGAACCTAGCTTAGGCATCTACAAGGTTAGAAAAGACAAAAATAGTTTTAGCATCTTCATTGTGTTATGTTGAAGAGAAAGAGTCTTATGATAGGTCCTGCCAAGAAAAGTCACCCTTTCCATGAGGTACATAAGGATTTCCCTTCTTTCTATACTTGGTGGACAAGAGATATACAAAATTGAGATAATAATCTCTAGCGTCAAACATATTTGTTGTACATTTTTCTTTCCCAGCTGGCCCAAAAGTTTCTAGCAATCCAAGGAGGGCAATATATAAGGTTTCTGTTATGTTCCAGTAGAATGAAGATACTTAATATTTGTTCTTTCAAAGACTTTATAGGAAAAACATCTTTATATTTCTTCAGATTGGTAACACTAAGTCTCTGAGCAGCCAACACAACAGGTTGGGGCTAGTACCCAGTACTGTCAAGGTGTAAGAGATATACAGCTAACCATAGTCATTATTGGTAAATCACTGTTCTCACAACACTCAGGTTATACTCTGTGTCAACCTTTCCGTGATAGTGGGTAAGGGGCACTTATAACACTTGTACTATTTGAAGTTGAGATCTGCCTGGCTCTGTTTTGTCTTCCCTATTTCACAGCTTTCACTAGGATTAAATTCAATCAGAGTATGCACTTTGAATGATTTCGTTAGACAATAGCAAATCCCTTGTCTTGAGAAATATGTTGTACCATGGTACAGATATTTCAGAAACATTCCTGAGATTTTAAGTATGTCAATTAGAATCTTGTCTCTTGCTAATTGTTCTCCATACCCAGAAAAATTGAAACAAGATGCAAGAATTATGATAGGAGCATAGTGATACTTAAAAGAATGATCAGACATGAGTGATTAGAATAGGATTGGCAAGTAGGCAATAATTAGAATATTAAGTGTTCTGAGTTCTGTTATACACCAGCGTACAAGCAGCTTCTAACAGTGGTGTGTGTACACTTTTTGTAAAACACTACCTAGTATCATTTTGAGCACTTTAATCACTCAACAACTTTTCATATTCTGGTTCAAAATTCAGCAGCTAATAAAACGTCCCTTCACTCTCCTTTCACCACTGTAACTTATACATTAGTTTATTACATTTAACAATATCAGAATCTGATACACATCTACTGTGCACAGGAGGCTCTGATGATTGATATACTGGGAAAGCAATGGATTGGGGGAAAAAAGAATAACTTCTACTATTAAGTTCTAGTGGTCTTTCCACAAAAGTGGGTTCCTTAACATGGGATAGTGTGCAGAGAATTAGATTTGCTCTTAGCAGGAGTAATCCCTTGGGGGTTCCCAGTGAAATTCCCCTTTCTTTTTATTGGCATTGTGCACTGAAGCTAGAAAGTCTTCAAATGAGTTTAGGTCATTAGGAAAGCTTCACTGCCCGGTGGAGAAAAAATATATAACAATTTAAATGAGAAGTCTCAGAGTGGGGTGCTTAAGGAATGGTGCTGGGGAGAAGTGAGCACGGATGGCTGTTAATACTTAATAACAATTAGTAATAATGGCTCAGGTTTGGAGACTAATTAAAAGTTTCTAAAAAGAGATGTTGAGTGAGATAGAAATAAGAATTCATCTGTAATATTCTGCCTGCCTGGAATCAAGAAGCACTAAATTTTGGCTAGAGATTATAGGAGAAGAATTCGGATACCTCAGCTAAAGAGCTGGCCTTAGGTGACTAAACTGAACTTTGTAAGCGTATTTGGACTTTCTGATCTTTACTTCTCATTTTACATTTTGCTTCTCATTTATAAAGTGCTATCTAGCTTTCTGGCTTGTTGGGTTTAGTAGGTCATACTATAGAGCATAAGCAATACCTTTTGTTTTATTTTCTGAGAAATAATGTTTAATCATTTATATATTACTTCTGCTCCTTTACAACTTGACCACTTTAGATTTCTACTTTAAAAATGTGACTTCCCAACTAGTATTTAACATAGGTAAATACAATAATGAAACTCAGAATATAATTGATATTATCCCTCAAGTATCCTCACTGCCAATTTGTAATAATCTTTGATTTTTTTCCCATTAGACATGTCTTGGCTCAGTGTGCTTCTTTATGCCTTCATTTGTATCTGATCAAGGTGTTGGTAGATCGTGATTCATGACTTCCCACCAATAACCATTATCACGTTAAGTGATACATGCTGTTCATAGGAGACAAGCATATGCAAGGAAAGGAAATATGTGATAACCCAACAATTTATAGCAACTGTTGCAATAAAGCCTAATGTAGGGTGATAATTTGCAACTGAATTTTTCTGGATATCTCAACTGGTTATGAAATATCATGGGCAGAACAAAACCAACAAACAAGAGAATACAGAATGTTGTTAGAGACTTTCTTCCTAATTGACACAAGGCACCTGAAATCAACAAAACTGAGGGAGCACTTATTTATTTTGGTGCATGGATTCAGACAGTTTAATGCAGCATGATGGGGAAGGTAGGGTGAAGAGTCAACAATATCTCAAAAGGAAAGAAAATAGCAAATGTATCTTGCTCTTTTTATCTCTTTTTTTCTGTCTGGGGGAAGTAGCAGCTCAGGGGATTATACTGCTGCATTCTGGATGCACTTTCCCCTGCAGGTAAATCTTATGGAAATCCAAAAACCACTTCATCCTGGCATATGACTCTCAATCTTTAACAATAGACCCAGGGCTGCCATCTCAACAAACTAATGGATGCATGCTGCCTTGGATGTTTTACCCACCTAACCTGCATAGCATCAAAGGAAACACATTATGAAGCGATTTCAAAATGCAACAGAATATATAATCCATCCAATGTCAAAATGACAATTAAGAGATAGAGTACAAAGAAACACCAGAACTATCTCTTTCTGACATGAAGATCTATCTCCTGTAATGCTTTCTGATCCCCAAAACCACAGATTTATTAGCAACCACAGCCCTGAAAATAAATGCAAAGTGAGCTCATTTACATTACCTGCTTTTCCAGTTGTGTTTTTGAAATATATTCCATTCTTTGTCAAGCCATACTCATTATATTTTCATCTCCCATCTCATTAGAATCTTTTTCTAATGTTCATTCCTGGGAATCTTTCTCATGAGAAATTTTGGAGATATGTCAGTACATCTTTTTTGTAAACCAAGACTTTCTTGAACACCTGAGGTCTGACATCCATAGAGATGCTGATTCTGTAGTACAGATAAAGATTCTAAAGCTGGACCCTCATTCTCATTCTCCCAAGTTAATATACGGGATATCTGGTTAAGCACAGAATATCCTGAAGGAGGTATTCAGTTAAATCTACTTTCAAGTGCTGTGTCCTGCTTTCATTAGCAACTCAAACTTAATGGATTTCATTAAATTGCTTTTTACTTATTCACTAACCCTGGAAGGACACCTCTATCACAGAGAAACCTACACAATAATACTCAGGTCAAAGACCAACTCCAGTCTGAGTCAGTGACTTATAGGGGCGTGAATATACGGATAAAAAGGAATAAACACTGGTTAAGAACATGCTGGAGATAGGCTGTGGGAACTGGGTTCCAGTTGAGATATTTGCTAACATGATCATTTTGTGTAAATTCTATAATCTGCCTCTGCTTTTATAACCTAGATTATATGAAGGGGTATCATGCAAAAAGAGGAAAAATATGGAGCAACCTGAGGATATCACTGTACTTTCATCATCTAGCCACTGTGAATTATAAATAAGTGGTGTGTATAAAGAGTTTAGAACTCCAAATGGACTGATTTTTTTATTGTTGATATATACTAAACAATCTTTTTCTGAGGCTAGGAAAGCCTGCTGTCTCTCTGTGGCATGGAGCCCAGTGCTGTGCCAAAGAAATTGCTAATACTCTTTGTAAAAAAGAAAGATGATCAAAAGATAAAAGGAAGACAAAATTCTAAAATCACAGATTTATCGTAGAGTCCGAGGAAGCAGCTTGGAGTGAGGGTGGCTCAAAACAGTGCTCAGGAACACTGAAAGCAAGAGAGCCTTGGCTGTCCAGCCACCCGGTATTCTTACATTCTAAAATTAATGAAGCACATTGCAAGAGGGAATTTAGTCCACGTGCTTTTCTTTTAATCATTTATTTTTAAATCATCCAAATATATTTGGATGAAACTCTTTGATGTCCAAAGAGAGCAATGAGAAACATCACAACATGATTTCTTGCACAGCTCTTTCTGCCAGCAGCGAAGCCACATGTTGGTAAACAAACATGTCAACTGAAATGATGTGACAGATATGTGAGTCTTATTTCTTTCCACCACCCTAGAGCCTTAATGAGCATTTCAATCATTTTTTTCTCTATTATCCTCTTTCCTTTCTTTAGTCTATGCAACTGTTTATTTTTCCCTTCTGTTTCAACAACACTTCAAGGTAAGTCATTTTTGCTTTCCAATTGTGCTGCAGGGAGAAAATAGGTTTCACATTTATTCCTACAAACCCTTGTACAGAAAAAAATATATAATACCATAGAAGTTCTGGTGTTCATAGGCAGATAATGGCATATCAGAAAGATTTCAATAATAGAGCTAATCTTGCTGTTTTCACTAAAAGGGTTTTAGAAATATAGTACAAAAGGGGAGTATCTTGATTGATGGGCAGATGTATTCACCTGCACATGTAAACTTTTCTTCTATTTTGAGTTGGTGGCTCATTTGATTGGCAAATGCTTTTGTTATACTAGGCAGAAAGTAGTGAGAAAATAGGGAAAGATACATATTCTGCAGAAACATGGAGGGGGCAGGGGTTAGTATAGGAATTGTTTTCTTTCTTCTTTCTTTTTCACTGGATGTCATAAGCAAAACAAAGATATGAGAGGTTTTATAAAGAAAGAGTAAAATTTCTACACAGAGCATTTGAGAGACCTTATGTGTTAGTAGAACATGCAAAATAACAGCCAAGAAAAATGGCCTGAAAATATGTGGCAGAGAATCTGTTGTTTTGTTGGATAAGAACTAACATTATGGAAATAATTTTGGAATGAATAGAATTTTAGAGGATTTTACAGTTTCCCAGACAAAATAGAATATGTAGGGTGGGTTCTCCCTCCAGTAGCATCTGAAAATGTGTCCTCAGAATGCCCAATTTTGCCTAATCAGCTGTGTTCCTGGTAAATTCACTATACACCCCAACATTCCATTCCATATCTGGAAAGCTTTGTATATTTCATAGATATGTAGTTGCTTCATTACTGATACATTTTCTCACCCAATGGACTAAACAAAGGAAACTAAATGTTCTATTCATACAACAGTGGAGATTTTTAAGAAGCAAAATTCACTCATGGACATATCAGCTCATTGACTCCAGTGGATCAATTGTAAACACAACAATGAAAGTTCTTCAACAGATTAAAACAGATTCAATGACCCTCTCATTGAAGCTTTAACCTCATAATGGACAAAATATAGTACAAAAGGGGAGTAATGACACCAAAATATGTATATGGTGAAAAACATTCTTCCACAAAGAGACAAAATCAGACAGGCATATAATCCTGATTAATGAAGGAGGGAAGAAAGTTGGTAGGCAAAATCTTGCTGCTTATTCAGTCTGTAACCTACTTCTCCAATTCTCCAGATACATACATAATATACATATGATGTTAAACATATGACAATATTTATGGTTATCAATTTTGATGTTAGAAAGTGTTTCTATTTTCACATTCATTTATTTATCTATGTAGGTAGGTATGTATGTAGGTATTGGTTAGTTTTGTTTTTCCACACAGGACTCAGTATGTATTGCATGTTGGCCTTGAAACTCAAGTTTCTCCTACCCCAGATTCTTGCATGTTAGAATTACAGCTGGGTCCTACCATGTTCAGTTCTGAACTTTCTAATCTTCCTACCTTGTACCTGCCCTTTTTGGATGAAATTGATTTCCCCAGGCTAGTAAGGTCCCTTGGATTCTGTTTCTGTCCTTTAATATATCCCTTTCAGCATGTCACTTATGTATTTGATGATCTTGGAGTCATACTGTCTATCCAAGACACTGCTAAATCTGTGCAACAGGTAGTAGAAATGGCAGAAAGGCTATCACTAGGCTCTGACCTCAGTATTGATGTTAATTAATGCTCCTAGGACATCTTTTAAGCAGGTACAAAGATAGTCCTTCACATAGCTATCAAAAGCCATTCCCCATTTCTCCTTACAAAGACACTAGGGAGGATATTGTGAAAGGGCTCATGGTCATCTGAGCATACTACACAGTCTTCCTGGATCTACCATCCCCAGATTGTAATGGCCTAATGTGAAATGAGGTCAGTCTGAACTGATGTACTCTTCAAGAGCTTCTGCCATGACCAAAGTGTAAGTGGTACTCCTTCTATATAATTAGAACTGCAGGCCTTGGGTTCTGTGAGGGATTGAAGAGATTATCTGGTAAGGCCTCATCACTCCACAAGTGAGTCTCAAGCTTGAAATAACTTTGCCCATGGTCACACAGCTAGTCAGAGCTTGAAATGTGGTTATAAAGTATATTCCTCTTTACACACTTAGGAGGAGTAGAATTGACTTCAGAAAAGTATTTTTCAAAATATATACTGTGGAATATTAGTTCCTGGCTGGAATAAGAAAGAACTCATATTCAAATTGCATTCAAGAAGCCTTTTGCATTGCCAGTTATTCACAAATTATTTAGGCATTAGGACAATATTTACTAATTGTCCCACATACATCAGTCATACACTAGACACTGGGATGTGATAAATAAGACAACATTTTTATATAATTTCTTTAGATAGTTTCCAGGAGAAAAAAGTACACATTAGTAGCTGATTACATAAATAGACATATTACAATGAATTATGACTTGCTTCCTCTAAGGAATATGTACAGAGTTTTCAAAGAGGTAAGAGATGTTAAAAAAGTTTGGGGGGAAATATTTAAGCATGTACATCATATGAGATGCCTTGCTATAGCCTACAAAATGAAAGCAAAAGAATAAGGTATTGTAGCTGAAGAAGCGGTTTATTGGTAGTGTTAGGGTAACTGTAAATGTAAAAGTTCTTGCACTCTGAGCAGGACCAAATCTATTAGCATTTTGAAAATACTATATTGGGTATTTGGTAGAAAGAGCATTGTTAGAAAAATCAAGGGTGAATGAAAAGAACTGATTCCTATGAGGGTATTTCAGCTGAGGTCTGGAGAAGTAGTTAAAACTTTAAATATGACCTTCAGTCAATACACAAACAAATAAATCACTAACCACATTATGATCATTTCGCAAGATTGTCTAAGTTTATTTGACCATGAAACTATTATTGTTAAGGGCAACTTCTTTTATACTATGAAATTCTAGTCATATAAGTGCATTGTGCTTTGGGATATCTCAAGCTAAAGTCATACTCTTGCTTCTTCTCCGTGAAGGCAGAGCCTGACATTGCTTCTGCTTTACATAGTTGTATTTGTTTGTTTATTCTCCTTTATAGGTGACTCCTTTATTTATGAGGTTCACACTGGAGCAGGTTCATTTAAATTACTCGTTATCAGTCTTCAAAAAATAGAATCCCACATCATAACCCCCAATGTAGGAGCATGTTTACTTAGATATCATTTTATTCCTTTCCTCCTTCTAGTTACTCTCAACTCAATGTCGTCTGTTTTCAGAATAGAATTCTAATTGCTCATTAATATGTAGGAAAACTACCTCCTACAGAAAAATTACCTTCCAGACTAATTAGCCAGCAATCAATTACAGATTTGGATACATTTCCATAGGCTGATGTAATTATATTTTTAAATAAGGACCAGGGGATATGAGGATTAAAAGGAGGCACCAAGGTGTCAGTAATAAAATCATGGTAATATTCAGAATGGTTGATGTGTTAGGTGCTCCAAAACCTGACCATAACAAAGAGCTGTGCAGCGCTGCTTGAAAATGTTATCGATTCTGGGCAACTATGTGGCCTCTATGATTCTGCAATTCTAACAAGCTAATTTAGGATGTTTTGGAACTTATTATAGTTTGAATGATCTGTATGATTTCTGCTTTTGCTCTTTGGAAAATTAATATACTATGAGCTATAGAAACCATAGGTAGAAAACCCTAATTGAAACTGTTTTAGACAGTGACACTCTTTATTTTCTATCATGACACCCAATTCAAAAATATTGCAGCTCTGTTTGTGGTTGTTGGTATCTCTATAAGTTTATTTAAGAAGCAAATTAGTTCTTATCTGTCTTCCTACTCTGTTCTCTTTGTCAGTGCCTCCATCCTAAAGCTATGTCTGCTCACATTATGAATATTCAGATATTTCAACACCCAAAGAAAAATATTTCACTTATACAGGTTTTTTTCAAACAAAAAACACCTTGGTCAGATTCCCCTAACAAGATAGGCATTATACTTTCTCCAGTGGTATTCATATTAAACTATGAGTTGTCTATTCTTTTGTCCTATTCAAAAAAATAGGTTGATGCCTGTATGTTCCTTGGATTTATACCTCAAGAACCTGTGTTTATAATCAAACCAGCATTGTTTGAGTGGTTTCATCCCAGGCACAAGCCACGGTGGATATATCATAGAGGTACATTCTTAAGGCCTGTCTCTCAATTACTCTTGAATGAGCATCAGAATCTGGCCTTCTAATTATTTGTATGTGGTATATACTGGTTCTTTTATAGGAGTATCAATAAAGTCCCCAGTAGTTCACAGGGAAGATGAATCAGAAGTGATGGCTTCTTTGCTTCCCATTTCTCACCATGATCATGATCACAGTGATTCCTATATTCAGGTTTCAATCAACTATTACCACCTGCAGGGTCTACTGCTGTTCCGATCTGAGAAAATGGGAAATCACATCAAATCTAGAGTGGAATCCACATCATCCCCCAACTGGAGTATGTGAATGTTGAAGAAAGCATGGTCCCTAGGCCAGCATCAGCAGCATCACCTGGAAATGTGCTAGAACTTAAGATGTCTGGGAACTTTACCTCCTCAGTGAGATAGAATTTGTTGGACTGGAGTGCAGAAATCTGAGTTTCAATAAGTATTTCTGTTGTGTGAGAGACTGTTCCCACAGAGATCAAACATGCACATGTCAACTGACCTAAAAAACTGAACCCACAACGGACCACAGTAGCCATTTGGATCAAAATCAAGGCAGTGAACCAGTTTTTTTCTTTTGATTGTTTGTTTGCTTGTTATATATTTTTTTTAAAATTTCAATTTCTAAGAAGAATATGGGTGTGAAGTTATTTACAGGATCAAGGTTGCCTCAAAAGCAGACACATCACCAAAAGCCCAAACCAGCATGTCTGATAACTTAGGAAACCTTAAATCCTGAAGCCCTCTGCATGACCTTCAGGCAGGTGGAAGACATTTCTTCCTCACCACCCCCCCCCTCCCGCCAGCTACCCTCACAGTTGGTTACTCCTTTTTGTAATTCTGGAGAATGACTTTCAATAACTTTCCCCTTACTCAGACATTTGACTTTTGTTTATTTAGTGAATCTTACATGCCCCCCTCTCTTACACACCACTCTCTCTCTCTCTCTCTCTCTCTCTCTCTCTCTCTCTCTCTCTCTCTCNCACACACACACACACACACACACACACACACACACACACACACGTAATGTTTCAATTAAGAAAAAAACTTCTATATACCACCTCTAGATAATTTTAATGCATACTAGGTATAAAAATCACAGATTTAGATAACTCAAAGTATGTTTCTGGTTGTGAGACTATAGACACTTCTTTGTATCACCTTTCATTAATACTTTCATTAATGAGAATGAGTTATGAAGAGATGGGACAACAATGATTCCAAAACCAACAGTTTTGTTGCTTTATAATACTGAGCATAGAAACAACAATTAGAATCAGGAAAAAGACAGGGTTGGACTTTCTTGGTTTCTACTATTCTGTGATTCTTATGTGAGAGCGTAGTGAGGAAGGAAGAGGTCTCTGAGGACAAGGTTTCCCTTCCTGGAAACCACAGAATGCATCCCTCAGTAGCATTATATTCCATGACCATGCAGATAGATATAGCATTCTGACATTTACACTCAGCATGAATACATGAGAATAACTGGGGAGCAGATGACATTGCAACATGAAGCTTTTATTAGTGTTAGACTAACTCTGGAAGGGAAATGGCTCGTTTTATCACTTTAATGTCAAGCTTTCGCCTTTCCTCCAGTAGGCACAGAATTGGGGCTGCCCCTCATTTTCAATCTGTAAATGAGGAATCAAGTATCTAGTGCCTGGAATCTGACTATAGAAGCTGTGTGTGCAAATGTGATATCCGGAAAGAACACAGAATTTGGATTTCTGCCAGGGCTTCTGACATTTTTGGGAAAGGATCCATAAACTGAGGATTCAGTGTTAACATTTGTTGAATGCTTAAAATGCTCCAGAACCCATGTTGAGTGAATTAATACATATTATTTTGTTGAAAAAGTACATGGAAATATGTGAAATGAGGACATGGTAAAGCAAAGAAAACCTAGTGGTAAGCTATGTCTAATTGAGAGCCTAAGAGACTTGTGGTTCTCTAATTGAACTATAGTGTGGAGATGTAGAACTCAGCTCTAGGGCTCATGCTTAGCATGCTCAATACTCTAGGATTAAGCCTCAGAAATGCAAAATCACCACAGCCATCATCATGATCATGATCTCATGATCGTGATCATTGTCATCATCTTCATCATCATCATGTCATCTTGTTAATTAATTTCTTCTGATTTTGTTCTCGAAGTTATAAAATGAGGCCTTTGAACTAGATAAGCACATACCTTAAAATTACAAAATAGCAATATGTGGAGAATGCCTTTTTGTTAGGTTAAATGATACACAAAATAAAACTACAGACAAATCAGTGGGTGGAGAAAGACTACTGTCAGTATTTTAGAAGTATAGTGCCCATCAAAACCAAGCAGCTTCATCTCTGAAGAATTTGGAAGATATTTATCTATCTGCTAATTCTCCGAGTGAAAAATATCATTTGTACAATTTTGTAAAATTCTTTTAATCTAAATGCTATTTATCGAGTGGCACTGAGTGGCATTCCTTTGAGTCACATCCCAGCAACAAAAAAGAAAGATGCTGGAAATTATATCTGCAGGCAACCAGACCAGATTAGTAGAGAGCTGCAAAATGACTGTCAAGTTTAGTCTGGTGATCAGAAGGGTCAACATCACAAAAAGTATGTCTGGAAAACATTTTTCTTACATTTCTGAAGCAGTTTCATGGGACATTTGTAAATGCACTGAATAATTTAAACCTTCACAGCAAACTTATGTTTAACTTTGTATCTTAGACTTTCTTTTTAAACAAAGAACCTGGAGCTTGTATTGGCTGCTTTTTACTTTCTCACTGTCACCTCTCGGTCTCCACCCCTTAGTTCATTCATTTCATGATGAGTTCATTTGCTCATGAGGATTTCTGTGGAGTTGGAATGTTTACTTCCCAGCACCTTACAGCTGTGTTATCTGGATCCCAGCTGTGGATTTGGAGGACCCAGTAAATTTACTATGCATTGGGAATAAAAGATATCTTATGTTCAGTAAGGGGGTTCCTATAAAAAATAAACACTCTCCATAATGTGACACTTAAGTCTGGCTATGGTGATGACATTGGATGACCATCAACCTCCATCCACTGTGTGAAGTTAAACATTACAAAGAAGTACTGGGTTCACTAGCTTCATGTGTATTACTCTTTGAGAACTCATTTCCACCCTGTGGGAAGATGGTCTAAAGGTACATATCTAAAAGATGAAACAAGAAGGTAAACCTGGAAAGCACCTGGATGGAATCAGTCCCACACTTTGTACCCTCCTTTCAGGTCATATCAGGGAAGTCACACATCTTCTTTCATCTTTTTTGTCTCATTGTTTTAGACAAAAAGAAAAGAGGACCTTTCTATGCCTCCTCCCAGCTTTCATGTACATTTATGTTTTAATGTGAATTGGCCAAGTCAAACTCAGCAATCAATGAGGTGACAAATGTCACATTGGATAGCCCTCATGGCCATTATTTGAATCAGGGCGCTTGAAGCCTCCCTCCTCTCTTCTACTTCCAGAGAAGATGAAAGTGCCGTTCCTGACCTTAGCACTGACCTGTGCAGTGAACTTTGCAATGCCTTCCCATTATCATTTCCAGCTAGGTCTTTTCTCCCCCTCCCCAGACAAGACCAGACTGTCCTGAAAGGGCACAACTTCTCTGAATGATATTTGAAAATAAAATATAATTGATTTCACAGCTCTTTGAACCTTTCTTATCAAAGATTTTTTTTCATTTTTCTGTTTTACAACTTAAAATTGATTTAAGCAATGAGAATAAGAAATTCCAATGTGTAGGTACTCTTAATTTTCTTTCTTTATTACCAATGTTTCCTGAAAAAGCCTGTGTGTTACATGTGAAAATATGTGCTTACACAAAGGGTCTGTTTGTGCAATCCAGATGTATTTATATCTGCATTTACCTGCGATTATGGATGATATAATTATTTGTGTGCACCTTGATGTACAGTAGATGCTTTCATATGTATGTACATGTTCAATATGGTTGTATCTAAATCATAAGTTTGGAAATGCTTACCTATAATCATGCATATTAATATAGCTGATTTGCAAATGCATATGCCCACAGACAGAAAGGAACCTTTGTTCCTTGTTCCTTGTCTAGGTATGTGTCTATGTACACAGCCATGTATGCAACAGTAACTAAGTGTCTGTGTGCTTGCATTTGCATTATACTCTTGTTATTCACTTTTCTACCCAAAGAAAGAATAAACAAAATTCAACATTTTTGGATAGATTGGACAGCTCCTGCTGGTATGGGCAGTGACTATGAACCATGGTGTACTCTTCACTGCCTACCAGGTATTAGCTGTCATTTCTTCAGGCAGGATAAAGTCACACAAATAGATGACATCCTAATTACCTGGCAATGGAAGCAGGTGTTGTAGATTTCATTGATGGGCCCAAGAATTCCCCCTTTTCTAGCAGTACAGGGACACAGTAGTCCCCTGAGACACCACCCAAGGAGCCTTTATTGATTGACACATGGCTGCCTTAACACAGTGTTGATTGAAATGTCGGTCTGGCAGAAGCTGTCTGTGTTGGACAGGCCCTGCATTCCTATTTTCCATCACTTGCCCACCTAGATTTGTATGAGCAGGAGATCTGTGCTTCCTGTCATTCAAGCTGTCTGCTCCTCACCTTCAGCACTGCTGGAGTGGTCAGTTATGACAGTGATGGTTACCAGGGAAGAATTCAGTCTTATGTTCTAATAGACCTTGGGAATCTTTCTGTAGAGAGGAGGATCCTGCATGGAGACTTGTTCTATTAAAGACAGATGTAATTTTTCCATTCCTATAATCTGTGGGAGGAGTAAAACTTCAGACTTACTCCATAGACTCGAGGGCATGGGTGCTTTTTCATTTTGAGTATGGGAATAGGGAGATAGAATAAATACAAGTATCCTGCGTTTTTTGTTTTGTAGACCTATACACTAGTACTCTTTCAAAAGAAAAACTTACAAGTCTAAACTTTCTGTAAGTCACTTTAGAAAGTTCTCAATATGTGGCTGGATTTGGACTCAGAGACAAGGTAAGATGTTTCCCCACACGCATATAAGAAGAATCTTCAGTGTCTGCAAGAAATATAATCCAGTGGACATCCTGTGTAGAGGAATTGCTGTATCAATCATAGAAATTACTCTAAAAGATCAACAAGAACTTATTTGCAAAGATCAAAGATCAAGACTCAACCATTTATGGAGATACAGAAGCCTGCTATATCATTCATTGATTGCTTTTGCTTGGATGCTTCATGTTAGAGAAGAGTCAAGAATTCTAAAACATCTTCATCTATCTTTTTATCAAATTACTGTACAGTTGCATGGTGATCCTTACCCACTTTTCATCATCAATTGCTTTCATGATTTTGTTCCTTCTCTAACCAATTACCAGTTCCTCTGGATCACTTTAGTCTTCTTATACCTTTTAAAACTGTCTTATTGTATCATCAGTGTCTAGACTGATCACTTCCCTGTAACCTGGACTTTGCAATACCCTTTAGAGTTGACAACATTAACTTCCCTTCTGCTCCATTCCTTTCTACTTTCCATGCTAACCCACAGTGACTTAGATTATATTCCTCCTCCCTTAAAATCTTTTGTTATCTTTCCATCTAATGAATAATAAAGAACAGATGGAGTTTGACCTGTGAGCACTTCTGTGAGTGTATTCATGTGTATAGCTTCATTTCTTTAAATTCTGTTTCCTAATGATCTGTTTTAGTGATTAACTTTTTCTCTTATGCCTGAAAGTAGCCCATACTTCTTACATCAGGCATTCTAATGCAATCCTTCTATGTTGAGTCAAAGGATTTTTCTCTTCTGGGCATCTGATGAAATTCCAAACAGCAATTTGTCTTCCATTTGCTTCTCTGAGGTTTATATCAATCATTGCAGATCAAATTAATTGATAAGACAAGGCAGTATATTCATATTTATTTGTTATATAAATT
>BDUI01000911.1:140061-159087 GCA_002335545.1 Apodemus speciosus
AATCAAAGATGACACACTGTTTTCCATAGGCATAGGAAGACAGAATTTCATGTGTAAAGATAAATTATTATTGACATATTTATAATTTATATAAAAGATTTGAAATTTCTTGAAGATTATGAAAAATATGAAATTGCATATAGCATTTAGTTTTGCATTTTCTATCGTATTATTATATAATATGGTCAATTAAAATAGCATTTAATCCAAATATACCACTCCTGATTAAAGTTTTCAAAGAATCAAATTCACCTTGCTGTTGGATAACTTGAATACACATGCTTGCTAACTAGTTTTATGTCAACCTAAGACAAACTAGAGTCATCAAAGAGGAAGGAACCTCAAATGAGAAAAAGTCTTCACTAGATCTATCTGTAAGCAAAACTGTAGTACATTTTCTAAAATAATAGCTTATAGAGTAGGGAGTAGCCTATTGTAGGTGATGCAATACCTGGGCTGGTGGTCATGGTTTTCTATAAGAAACCAGGCTTAGCCAGCCATGAGGAGCAAGCCTGTAAGCAACACTCCTCCTATATCAGGACCTCGTATCAGCTCCTGTCTCTAGGTCGTTGTCCTGTGAGTTCCTATGATAACTTTCTTTGATGGTGAACTGTGACATGGAAGACTAAGCTGAAAAAACTATCCTCTCTAAGCTGTTTTGGCCATGGTATTTTATTACACCATCAGGGACACTAAGATAGCACGTTTATGGAAACAGCGTTGATGATTTCTAAATTCTTTACATGGCCTTGATGCCCATCAGTGGATAAACTCATTAACAATATGTTATAATTGTGAAACATAGAGTTTTGTCTCAACTTAAAGGGAATTAAATGTTTTAAGGAAAATAGAGAAAACTGAAAATCATGTTAAAAATAAAATAATCCAGATACAAAGGAGGTCATGTAAATTTACTCTCACAAGAATTTTATAAGAAAATATTAATTTACAGAAGAAGCTATTAGAAATATTGAAAGGAAAAGTAGAAAAAGGAGAAGAATAAGAAAAGGTACTTAGTTATAAACTAAGGACATATAAAAATGACATAAGGAAACCCATTACTCTGTATGATTGATCTATTTTCATAAATGTGACAAAATTATATGTCTGTTCCCAAAACAATACACAAATTCTTCATTCTGAATTGATAACATTCTAGGGGCTAACTCAGATTCTATCCATTTCCATAGAACAGAGTTGGAACTACTCATCTGTCAAATGTTAAAAGTCCAACCAGTAATGTACTTTTTTTTGGGTTTCTTTCTGAGGTCATTTACATGGGAGAGTCTCACATACTAGAGGAGGGATTAACCTGTAGATAAAGAAATAATCACACAGCTATTTTTGTATCTTTATTGTTCTTCTTTCAAGTGCAGTCATGTTGCTATCCAGTTGCTCCTTTCTCCAATAGCTTCCCCTCCACCCGTGTTTTATCTGCCAGATGTAATTGCACACACTGACTCATGCCCTTGCATTCTCTCAGGCACGGAGCATAAGGCTTTCGAGTTCTCTTGCATTATTCCTTTATCCCCATGTTCCCTCACTATTGAATACCATCTGCAAATTTAATTAGGCAGCAATTCATTGCATTTGCCTAATCATTAGTGGAGATGAATAATTTCATGAAAATAGAAATAAAGAAACTTTCTCACATACATTCAGAAAAATATTTCAACCCTTTTTAAAATTTTGTTTTACTTTTTTTTTTTTTTTGTTCTGTCTAGGTAACAATAAAAGACAAGTGTGACAGAGTCCAAATCAATCAGCAAGCAGTTGGAGACATACAATTTGGTAAAGTGGGAACAAATATCAGTTTTAAGAAAACAAAATCCAGGAATGGAAGGGTAGCTCAGGGGGTAAGAGCACTTACTGTGAAAACATGATGAGCTAGGTTGAAGTATCCAGAATTCTTTTGCATATATTTTTCTCTTGTACTCATGTCTTAACCACAGTATCCCCTCAATTCACCCTTCCCAGTTCCTCCATCCCAGATTTCACTTATCCTTTCTTCTACTTTCACTGTTTTTCAGAAATAAGCAAGCATCCCAGGGCATATCATCAACAAATCAAAAAAATTCTTATAGAAAATTTGGCTCAGTTACATCACAAACCCAGAGGATATGTGAATAGGAGGCTTATTTGTACTTGCTTGCCAACTACCTCAGTTAAAAACTTGTCAGAAATGAACAAGGTGGAAACTGAAAGAACAGGATACTCAAGGCTCAGCACAAAGGAATAATTATACACATCAAACACACTTATATTAGCCTCTGAACACACATACATATACCTGACAGAGAGACAGAGAGAGTCAGAAAGACAGAGAGAGAGACAGAGACACACACAAGACACAGAGAGAAAGGCAGGCAGGCAGACAGACAGACAGACAGACAGACAGACAGACAGACAGACAGACAGACACATACACAAACACACACAGAGTCAGAGATATACAGAGAGATAAAGACAGCAACAGAGACATGGAGAAAGACAGGGACAGAGATCAGAAACAGAAGCAGACAGGAGAGATAATAAAAACAATGAATGAGGTCAAGGATCTTCAAGGCAATATACTTACAATCACTTTGGTGTCTGTTTTCCCCTTCCCCCTTTAAATACACAGTAGACAATCCTCAAAACGATTCAGCTATTTTTGTTATAATTGCATAGGGAGTGTTATTATTCAGAAATTGAGTTCTTTCTGAAGAATCTTGGTTTCTTGTGTTGGCCTCAAAAATTCCCTGGTTTCGGTTTTTGTTCTTTTTTTCTCTCTCTGAATCAGCCAGATAATCAGACAACTCTTCTTTCATCTGGAATTCTGGAAATTTTTTCTAACTTTTGTGTAACAATCCACACTTTTATTTTTTAATTATTTTCTATATTCTTTGTTTACATTCCAAATGATTTCCCCTTTACTGTTTCCCCCTCTCCATAAGTACCATAAGCCCTCTTCCCTCCACCCATTCCCCAATCAGTGGGCTATTATCCACTTATCAGTGACTGCATTCCATGTGTGTTCCTTAGTGAATGGGTTACCTCACTTAGGATGATATTTTCCAATTCCAACCATTTGCCTAAGAATTTCATGAATTCATTGTTTTTAATTGCTGAGTAGTATTTTATTGTGGAAATATACCACATTGTCTGTATCCATTTCTCCATTGTGGGACATCTGGGTTCTTTCCAGCTTCTGGCTATTATAAATAAGGCTGCTATGAACATAGTGGAGCATGTGTTCTTATTGCATGCGGGGGAATCCTCTGGGTATATGCCCAGGAGTGGTATAGCAGGGTCTTCTGGAAGAGTGATGCTCAGTTTTCTGAGGAACCGCCAGACAGATTTCCAGAGTGGTTGTATCAGCTTGCAATCCCACCAGCAGTGGAGGAGTGTTCCTCTTTCTCCACATCCTCACCAACACCTACTGTCTCCTGAGTTTTTAATCTTAGCCATTCTGATACAGGAATCCAGATGGCTTAAAATGTAAAAATTACTGCACAACAAACCTGTTAACTGATGTAAGATGCTTCTGCAACAAGTTCTCTTGAGCTTCTATCACACAGAGTATAGTATGTACTGAAGGAAAACTCACGTGGACTTAGAGGTCTTTTATTTATGTGTGTGAGTTTGTGATAATGTTTGAGTGCAGATAGAAGAGGACATTCAATCACATAAAACCAGTTTCTTTATGGTAGTGAGCTAGATAGCATGTGTGCTCTGAATTGATTAGTACTCATCTGTAAGAATAGACAAGAACGGTTAGTTAGTGCTCCATCTCTCTAGCCACAATTCAGTGGACTTCTGTATTGCATCTCTTTGCATAATTAGTCTTACTTTAAAGTACTATTCTAAAAATAACTTGATGTCTCTGAGAGATTTGAAATGCAAAAACAATTATATGGCATTGTAACAAATGAAGTCTCATATTTAATTAAGCATGTAGCATTTCCCCTCTACATCCCCTTTCTAAGTTGTAATTTTTTCTTATTTGAATGTTTATTATTACTATGATAGTTTTTTGTTTGTTTTTTATTAAGTGAATGATGTGTGTGTATGTACAGGCACAGTAATAGCATAAAATATGTGTGGCAATCATGTAAAAGCTGTAGGGAGTCTGTTCTTTCCTTCGTTCATGGATCCTGGAGTTGAATTTGATTCTTCTCCTTTATGAGAAGTTCTTTGGCTGATTGAACCATGTGACAAACATTGTTTATTTTCTTAGATAAATAATATCACCTACATATTTAAAGCAACCAAACATTGAAGGAAGTAAGATTTTAAAAAAAAGCAGAAATTCACTGAATTTTACATGCAAAGAACTTTCTATGGTTAAAAGAGCTGAACTAGAATCTAGAAAAGAACTACAGTTTATTAAATAGAATCTATCCAGTCATTATAATGCCGACTTGGGAAAATGCCTATAAAGCATTACAGGAGAACAAATTAAATATAATCATCACCATCACCATTATTATTAATTACCTCAATTTACTATTAACTGAGAGGAATGCCTACAAAATTTAAATTCATTAAATGCCTCTGAAATATGTGTCAACTTTCTTATATTAAGACTTTTCTTTACTTATGTGCTTATTGATTTACTTGTGGTCGATTCAAAGAAAAATCATTGTTCCTGATTAAGTAAGATATAATCTAAGATTATTGTTAAAAACACCAATCATTTTTTGTTTCAGGTATGCTAATAGTTGTTGCTCAATTCAGTCATGGTTCTACATAGATATTTCAAAAAAAACAAAGGCAACCACAGGTGGAATATTCACAGAAACAATATTTAATGTTGGATAGCAATATTAAAATACAGGTGAGAAAAGAAATGTAGTCCTATCCTGTGCATTGTAGTGGTGAGAATTCTAAAGAGGTTCTCAACAAGGTAACCATTTCTGCATGTAATTTCACTAAGTCACTGACTACTAAAATAAGACACTAGTTTTCACAGGTTGGTATAGACTTGGAAAACATAGTGTAGAATGCATTTCACCCTCTCCTAGACTTCAAAGGCTGGGTAAATCAATTGAATGTAGAGATGTACTTTGATACAGAATCATTAGCAGATTGTCAAAGATGCTTGGCCGTACAATGACTGTCTCTGCTAACAACTGGAAATCAGAGAAAACCCAGAACTTCAGATTAGGTTATAGCCATTAGTTTGATTATAGATGTATGTATCCTAAACAGTGAACCAGATTGATTATCAGTACCTATGGCTAAATATATATCTATGTCATAAGCCACTTGAAGTAATTTGTTATATAGCAACTCAAAACACATATACTGGATAAGTTTTACCCCTTTTTCTTTACTATGATGTGTGTCAAAAATACATTCTTTTCTAAAGTTTTAATTATATGTGCACTAGTCAAATGGAAAATACACTTAATCAGTTCTATTATTCATTATATTTTAAATTTAATTTTTCACAAATAATTCATTATCAGACCAAATTTCTACTTACCTCCCGAGTATAAACCCCAATCATCTTGACCACATAAACTTCATCTCTCTAATGAAGTCTCAGCAACCAGAGCTGGAAACCAGTGCTTGCATCACATCCAAAGGAAAACCAGAGATGAATGGATATGTGTACACAAACATTAGGTTTTCAGTCATTTCCCCATTTTCTATTTTCCAGAACCACACACCTAGAGAAATTATCCTGGCCATAGTAGTCTGGATCTTTCTATATTAATTAGTAAAGTTAGGACAATCCCCTACAGAAAGGTCCAATGGCTGACCAGATACCAATAGTCCTTTGTTTTTTCAGAGATGATTCTAGACTTTGTCATATTTATGATTAAAACTAATACTCAAATCATAGAAATAGATTAGGCCTTGAGAGATTGGAATGGCTTTTTCGAGTACTGACAAGTGAAGCAATTCCATTCCATGTATTTGATATCTTCTCTCTATGTAGCATGCAATGCTGCTGCTGCTGCTCAGCTTTGTGGAACAATTTGTACTCATCAATATTAAGGCTTGTTCAATATTAGGATTTAACATCTGAAACCATTGCTTAAATACACCTCATCATCATAAAATTACCCATTGTTGAGACTTTTATACCAACACAAAATGGAGTATGAAATTGCTTCCATATACCATGAGCAAATGTTCAATAAAAGCTTTGTCAAGTTCATGTTTCTAATGAGATCTGATCTACAAATACAGTATACTTTACCTTTAATACATACTTTATAAATCTATAAGTCAAGATCACTATTATCAATTCATAGATGAGACTCAGCAAGTCTTGACCAATGCACCATTTTCATTACCACAAAACCAGTGAGGGAGTGCAAAGACTATGTTTCAAAAGTCCTCCAGATTTTAATCTACCACATTACTATTGGGAGTAGGATAATTTCTGTATGATAGTGTAGCTGTTCAGGTGAAAGAAATTCTAATAAGAATTTTAAAATATAAAAGTCATTTTAGATGAGTTGAGAGGAAATATGTGAAATGATTCTTGTAAGTCCTGGATTTATCACCATTTCATTGACATGGTGAATGAATTATATATGTATATGCTGCTATAATGATGTAATATCTCACAGTCCTTGGTAGTAGATGCTAAATTGAATGGTCTAGGTGGGTGTAGTTTGTGGAAAGGAAAAAAAGAGAAAAATTGAACAAAAATGAATTCAGAATTATTTGGCATGGATAAGTATCAGGCAGCTGGTGTTTCTACCAGCCACAGGTCTTTTGTACTATGGAAATTGTTTAAATTCAAAGTAACCTAAAGACCATTCACTTTGATAATGGGGAAATGTGTGTGTGTGTGTATGTGTGTGTGTGTGTGTCTGTGTGTGTGTTTGTAGGTAGACAGATGGACAGACAGACAGACAGACAGACAGACAGATTGATTGATTTATGGTATAGGTATATTTTTTCAGTATTGTTCTCCAATCTCTTGGCCTGTTACTCTATTTAATTGATTATCTTTCTCTGTCTTTTTCTCATCTTCTCTTTTTTTCTTCCCAATATTTAAAAATTGCACAATATAATTGGTTCCACCATTACTAGCTAAAATACTGGTGATTGAGGTTAATGTCAATGTGTACATACATATATGTAGGTTAASTGTTTGGTACACCTTTGTGGTAGATTCACACACATGTGTTGGGAGTGAATTTGCATTTCTTTTTACCCATTAGGAGAACAGAAAAGGATGTTGGACATCCTCTATCATACTTTACCTTATTCCCACATTACAGGAATCCTCACTTAACATTGAACTAGATTAGTCAGCACCAAGCCCCAGAAATCACACTGGCTCCATAACCTGCTCATAGCTCTGGACGCACAGGCATTGGGGTCTAGCTTTTTACAAGTCCATGGGGATTTGAACACAATTCTCATATTAATATATCAAATGTTCTTACCCACAAGTATATCTCTTCACCATGATACACTAAAGTTTATTTCATCTCTGCAGTATCATTTTAATGACTATGTATTTCTGTCCCATCATCCCATCTCTCACAGCAGCCTGAGTTAACAAGTAGTTTCTACAGTGACATTCTCAGTCTGTGCCTGCAAAGATCATGACTCTGAAATCTCATGCAATCTGTGTGAGGCAATCATTCTGGCTGTACCTCTTTCTATTAATGTCTAACTTCCACTCAAGCACAATAGATCTCATTGCTCACTCTAGTGATTTTTTGTTGTTGTTGTTGTTTTTATTTTTTTATTTTATCGAGACAGGGCTTATCTGTGTAACCCTGGCTGTCCTGAAACTCACTCTGTAGACCAGGCTAGCCTCAAACTCAGAAATCTGCCTGCCTCTGCCTTCCAAGTGCTGGGATTAAACGCGTGCGCCACCACCACCTGGCCCGCTCTTGTGATTTGTATAGGAACTAGAATTTAAAATCATTGCCTACCTCTTACTATGTTGTTTTTGGCATACATGCATATGCTTTCAATTTTACAGTATTTTTTCAGAGGAATGGTTCTCTATAATTATAGTTAATTAAAGCAAGATTCAATATTTTAAGGGCATAGTAGTATAAATATATTACAAAACACTGCTTTATATATCTCCAAAGGAAACAGGAAATTTATAAAAGTGCTTATCATAAATAAGTAATGTCTGTAAACTATTGACTACCTTAATGCCACATTTGATTATGACACATTGTGTACATAAACCAAAAATATTGCATTTCACTCACAAATAAAATTATATAATTTTAGTTTCAGGAAGTTATTTAAATTTTATTAAAAACCTGAATATTTTGTGTCTTGAAATTTCTTGTTTTTTTCTAGAGTGCATTACCTTTAAATTATATAATTACTTATATTTCCTTTCTTCCTTGTTAGAATGTAATGCTTCATTAACCTGATTTTTATATCTTCACTACTTGCAAAAATGGAAAAAGTCATATTTATGAGTTGCATAAAGAAAGAATAATATGTACCAACTAGTACCCCCAGAGCTCCCAGGGACTAAACCACCAACTAGAGAGTACACATGGAGGGACCCATGACTCCAGCTACATATGTAGCAGAAGATGACCAGTTCAGACATCAATGAGAGGAGAGGCCATTGGTCCTATGAAGGCTCTATTCCCCAGAATAGGAGGATGCAAGTCAGGAAATTTGAGGAGGGGGGTGAAGAGGGGAAGGAGCATGAGATAGGGGGTTTTCAGAGGGTTAATGGGGAAAGGGGATACCATTTGAAATATAAATAAAGCAAATATCTAATTTAACAAACAACAAAAAAGAATAAATTAACTTCTTTTGATGAGAATGATCTTCTACCATCAACAAGTTTGGATAAAGAAGTATTTTGATTATGTGCCAATATACCATCAATAATGTTATAATGCTAAAACCAAATTTCTCTCTCACTGGCCAAAAGTCATATATACAGTTAAGCAGCAATTGCTACATTGAACCAAATAACTCTATGATGTGTGCAATCTAATAAAGGCAGGTTAACTATTCTTGGGAACAGAGTCTAGTGACTGTAAGAAGAATAATTTCAAGTATCATTTTGTGAAAGCATCCAGATGGGGTTGGAGAGATTATTTTGGATACTGTAACCCAGACAATAAGGGGTATTTCTGTCAGATTTGTTCCTGAAAATCCCTAAATGTAGGATTCTGAGGGAGGTTTTGTTAAATATCACTATATCTTGTGTTTTCTCTAGAAGAGGCACTGATATTTAAATTTGTAATTAGAAAACAAGAAAAAAATCTTGTTTTCTTTGATGGAGAGACTGATTAGATGAGATGAACAAAGCACTCTAGTTAGGAAGACAGAAAGATCTCTCAGTGCTGTCCTAAAATAACCTGTTTGTGTTTTAAAGAGAAGGAGAMTATATAGTGCCACCATGTTCAAGAGAGAAAGATTTCTTTCTGGAAATTGTGCTCACTTGCCCATAATGTGGCTTTCCGAAGACAGAGCTGCACTTGTTTAATGAAACCAAAGTTGCAAATTGAATAAGTTGGATTTTCCAGAGATTCTCTAAATGATACCCCAGTGTGTGGCCATTGTCAGAAACACATCAAAATCTCAGTGTGCTAAGAGACAATGTGGCATTAGAATAAGTAACTTCATCTGCAGCCACAGCTGTACCATAGCCTCAGGGAGGCAGAAGATCTAATTCATCACCTACTCCCTTCAACATTTAGGACAGAAATGAGTGAAGGTCATTCTGAGTGAGAATTCCAAAGGCATCCAGAGGTAGAACATTGAATTCCTTTTCTCTCCCTATCAATTAGGGAACTTCCCTGTCTTTTGATGAGAGAGAAATGGGGTCAGAAAATCAAAACCATTTCTTTTGAAAAAGAATAATTTTTCTCTCTTCTATAAATGAACAGATTGGGGAAGTTATATTCTGTATGGCAAGAGAATTAAAATTAGTCCTGATTAAAAGGTTCTTCTCTTTGCCTGAAGAAGATATATTAAAATAGGAGAGAAGCCACACCCGATATATAACTAGAGTTCCAAGTATAGTTTTAGTCTTAGTATTTGTCCATGTCATACTGTAAAACTGCATATAGGGTATGGGAATAATTTTAGTATTAGTGAGCTTTTTTATAAAAAGGAAAACATTTTCAGAATCATTGAATCATGTAGAGCTTGTGTGATTGTGAAGAGCTTATAATAGTAAATAGGGGAACAGGGGGAGGGAAAAAGACATATGGGACATTGGGGGGGGGCGGGGAAACCAGGAAAAGGGAAATTAAATGTAAATAAAGAATATATCCAGTAAAAAAAAGAAAAAATAGTAAATACTTTTCCAATTGTTTTCTGTCACCTGGTTTGGGACTAGTGATGTTTTTTCATATTCCCGAATAAAATCAAAATTCAGTCCAGTGCATGTAGAGAGTTCTGCATTAATTTGACTATAAGTGTGTGTGTGTGTATGTGTGTGTGTGTACACACACGCGTGCACGTGTATGTATGTATGTGTGTATATGTATCATAAATAAATCTAAATATTATTCAAATTACCACATCAGGAGTCTAATGCTCAGACACATTGATGGACTCAAAGGGCTAACAGCAGAGCTAACCACAAAATCGTTAACTTCTTCCTATTTTTCTCCACACTATTTTTTCTTGTCTTGTTTTCTGACCAAAACTTTCCACTTCTTGTTTAAATATAGATAAAGATATATTGCATGCGATGTCATATGAGTTTCTCTTCTAGCACAATAAAAGAAAGACAGAATTTCAATTTTCCTACATCTATGAATGTGAAGGAACTTAATTTTATTCTGCTGAGTCGCCAGCACAGTAACTCCACGAAAAGCAAATGAACCAAATCCACAGTATTTCACACAGCACTTCATAGATAACAGGCTTTTAATAAGTACTTCTGTAATCAATGATTGAAAGATTGATTTTTAGATAAAATTATGGTTCATGATGAAATGAGAGATTATTATGAGACATTGTATGGGATGGTGTTTAATAACCTTCACATCTACTTTATCTCTTATAAGAATGTCTTCTTTTATTCATCTACCAAGTTTTGAAACCTGGATATTACTGGTTTATTTTTTTCTGTTGATATCCCTAAGTTCAATATTTGTGCTTATTTTAGAAGAATCAACTAACTAGAGAGGTACCCAAACGATAGGACAATTGTACTTGGAAATAGAGCACTGAGATACAACTTACATGGTCAATGATTAGTCAATCAATATGGTTCAATCTATGATGACCTCAGCTTCAGATAAAAACTTGATGTAGAGATACAAGGTGTAGGAATGCAAAGACAGCTACAGTAGAAGCATCATCAAGTTTCCTGATGCTGTATTTTTTGCAGTAAATGTGTGTCCTCAGAATTCTTCCATTGTTTGTCGACATCAGTTTTAAATATGTACTGTTGACAAAATCATTTTATGGCCTTGCTCCATTTGGTTCCTCCATGTTTTCAATACCAAGTAGGTTACTTTCATAACAACTTTTTAACCAAAATAATATATTTGTAGTAACTTGTCTCAACAAATTATCCATTTTTTTTCAGTTGCTTGCAAAAAAAAATGCATGGATAATTAGACTGGTGGATACCAAGTACTGAGTTTTCAGAAACGGTTATGAAGAAAAGCAGAAGATTTGTACTATATTTCTGACCTAGTTGGGGTAGAAGTCAATATTCATTCTGTTAAAATAATGAAAAATGAATTTGGCTACTTATGACATGCAAGAATGCAAAAGCTAATTAAAGAATTACTTGTTCTCACCTAGAATACATTACCTATTATAGTGAGTGTACTGGGAACTTCATTGCCAGGATGATAAAATACTGTGAAGCAGCCGAACAATGTGGTTGGGTCTCTACCTGTACACTTTAAGTTACAGTGGAAAATACCTTAGGTCACTCTGCCTAGAGTTCAAAACATGGACTCATAGTCAATGGCTTACCTTGAAAAACATGTTTTAAGGAAATATTAAAGATAAAATTTTATTGACTATTACAAGTCTAAAACAGATAACAAATGAATATGTGCTCAGATATGACATAAAATTAGGGTTTCAAAAGAATCAGCATCTTTACAGATTTTAATGTGAAAAATGATAGACATGAATATTGTACTATATACATATTATATATAGTTCTGTATGTATATATTATATGTGTATGAAGATGCACATATGTATAGATAATAACTCAAATATATAATCATTTTCTATTTTGTATAGTTCAGGCAGGTATAATAATGGAGTACTAGATTCGGCTAAAGACTATTGCATTTATATCTCAACTATAAACTTGATAATGTGATCTGGAGCACACATGCCAATGAACTGATATTGACTTGGTGTCCTGGAGGGGTAGTGGTGGGACATGCCTTTAATCCCAACACTTGAGAGGCAGAGGCAGGCAGATTTCTGAGTTTGAGGACAGTCTGGTCTACAGAGTGAGTTCCAGGACAGCCAGGACTACACAGAGAAACCCTGTCTCAAAAMACAAAAACAAAAACAAAATAAAACAAAACAAACAAAAAAGACTTGATGTCCTGATAACATAGCTACTTCACTTTTAAAGAAAGAATAACTATAATTGTTCTCTTATAGATTTAGTTTGAGATTTAATTAATTGATATATATATATATCAATTAATTCCATATATCATATATATATATGGAATTCACAACCATGTCTGGACCATAGTAAATACTCAGTTGATACCAATTAGAATTTCCACTGCTATTGTTCTTACATATTGATGACAGGATGGTCAATAACTCTACAGAGTACAAAGCAGCATATCCTCTCTGCCATGTTCTGAACTGTGCATGCATCTGGAGACTGATATACTTTCTATGGTCCTCAGTGTATGTCCTTTGAAATTCTAGTTGCATAACACCTTCAGAAAGAAATGTTTGGCTAAGACTCCATCTCTAAAGATGCTTACATCTTTAGAAAGAAGTATGAAATATTGTGAATCCCTTTGAGGATTTTAACTAATAAGTAGAGTGTAGATAACATTGTGTGATTCACTTGGTAAATAAGTTAGTCTCATAATGGAACAACCAGTAACCCCAAAGCTCCCAGGGGCTAAAGCACCAACCAAAGTGCATACATGGAGGAACCCATGGCTCCAGGCACATATGTAGCACAGGATGCCCTTGTCGGACATCAGTGAGAGGAGAAGACCTTCAACGTGGTAGGCTCATTGCCCCAGTGTAGGGGAATGCCAGGACAGGGAATCAGGAATGGGTGGGTTGGTGAGCAGAGTGAGGGAGAATGGGATAGGGAGTTTTTGAGGAGAAACGAGGAAAGGGGATAACATTTGAAATGTAAATAAAGAAAAATATATGTAATAAAAAAGAAAAAAATAGTCTCATATTGTATGATCTATGGAAGAAGAGGAAGTTAATTTGGACCATTAGATCATTGCTATTGACACTCATAAGTTAAGAATAGTGTCACCTAAGGATGTCATATCCATCCAATTAGAATGATTTCTCGTTAGGGTACCAAATAATTGTCATCATTACTAAAGGCTGAAACTCTATTGTAGACAAAGTTTAGTATTTAATGTTACTGTAGTGTTTTGCCTTAGTATACAGGTAATGTTCTTGTTTAATCGTTTAAAATAAAACATTTTTTTTTAAAATAGCTACAGCAATCTAATGAAACAGGAAAGCAGATTTGATTTAATTTGTTTTTTTAATTCTGACAAAAATTTCCCTAATTTCCAAGTAATAGGACAACTCAAAACTCTGCCAGTGGCATTTAATGTTTGTGGAAAACAGATTTTTAATTCTTTATGAGTGTTAGTCATATTAATAGATTCCATTTACTAAGGAAAATGTACCCACTGACTTGAAAAACAAAGGAAAAAATAGAAGAAATAGATAAATATGGCAATTGATGATTTTACTCCTAACTCTGGGCTCAGAAGCTGAGACTGTAGTGTGCTCTAGTGAAGTCTAAGATACTTTGTATACACTTGTCTCCAAACAACAGAGATAGCAACAAGAGTAGAGTGGGGATGAGAGAAATGTGTTTTGTTACCAGGAAAGAAAGAATTCCAATTTTGAATGTTTTTCCTAGTACTTATTAATTATGCGTAATAATGGGCTTCATTATGAGGTTTTCATGCATGTATATAATATAATTTGATCACTTCATACACTATCTGCTGCCTTGGGAAATGGATAGAATTTTTTGGTACTTAAAGTTTTATTGTTGTTGTTTCTATTTTTGTCATTTTCACTATTTCAAGGTAAATTCCAAGGATGGAAGAATCTTCTAAAGATAGAAATTCCAAACCCCTCCTGGAAGACCTCCAACCATACAAACTAATTTTATACATTGATTATTTTTAAATTTTTATGGCATTGTACTGTTCATCATTTATTTTTGCCAGATTCACATATAAGGATCACATCTATATCACATTACACACCTCTCCCCACATTCAGTTTCTCTCACATCCCATGGTGTCCTCTCCAGGTCATTGCTTTAAAAGCACTACTGCTCCATGTATATACATTTGCAGGTAAATGTACTTACATAAACCTACATATATGAACAAAATGCCTACTGAATCTATTTAAACTTCACTCCTGTCTGCCTGTATCCAGGAATGACAGCTTGAGGTTGGACAACCTATGATAGATCTCATTTGTGCAGGAATTTGATTCTCCCTCTTGCAGCAGACATTGAACACCTGAAGCTGATAAATAGCAACAATGACTAGACCAGCAATATGTTTCCAAGGATGAAATAGTTATCTTGGCCTTGTCCACAGGTTTCCACATGAAAATAAGGCCCACACAATAGGCAGAAATTCCAGCCTGGTAGTGTAAATCCATTCAACTATCTGTGGTTGGAGCAGTCATACAACACAGAGGAGAACCAACTACTGGCACTTTCTAAAAGTGGTATACTCTCTAAATGATATGAGAGTATAATGTTTCAACCGAGAAACAAGCAGATGATGTCCTTAGTACCATGAGTGTTTCTGAGTCTTGTTACATCAGTCATTGTGCCTGCACCTTGAATCTGTGAGCAACTTAGTTTTAGATAAGTGATATCTTTCCTATTTTCTTAGATAAGAACTTACATGCCCTTCCCTAAAAGTCGGAAGGTTTCCTGCTTATGTCAGACTTAAAATGTATCCATATCTCTGATCTAAGTAAAACATGAATAATGATAAAAATATGAAGACAATGAATAGAGGATGACAAAAAATACAATGTTATTAGAGGTATCCTTAAAAATCGCCTTTCTTCTATCCTCAGCTTCCCCTTAGCATAACAGAAGACTTGAAATACATGAACTTGAACTCTTTCCATACTAAGAACCCATGACTCTGAGGGAGAAAGTCCTGTCCAGGAAGCCCATTATAACATAGCTGTCCTTTTCCATTACTCCAAAATGTGTCTAGACTCATCAAAATGGGTTTTGACTCTCAGGGACCAAATATCTTCATTTAGATGAGACGGGAAAGCAGTCTTGCAAATGACACCATTTCTCCCACTTGCATTATGCTCTGAACATTCTGCCAGTGCAGCTACAACCCAAAAGCACACAGCCAATTGGAGCAGAAAAGACAATAACCCTAATGGGAAGGAATTGGAAACTCAGAGACACTACAGATTGTATTAGGAGAAATGAAATAATATTTAATTTCCCTGGTCATAAATAATCTGTCTGTACATATTATGAGAGTATCAGAGTTGACAGGGAAAATATTCACCAACATGGGAAGAAAGGTCATTATGTTTTCATTATCAGTGGGTTAGAGGGGTGGGGTGCATATAAAATGGATGGTTTTTCATTCTGACAGAATTTCAGTAGCACAGCAAATTAGAGTAAGTTGTGATCCTCACTATTTGTCATCAGGGGCAATAGCAATGATTCTGGTGATTCTGCTTTCTTATTATCAGGATCTTTATGGTCATTAAGGAGCTGTTCCATAGGTTTTCTCCAAAGCACCTCAGAAGGTGAGAAGGTGCAGGGTTTTTGAGAGACAAAGCAATAAGCCTAAGCCTCAATAATTGATTTGGTATTTTCTAAAGGTCGCTGTGGCTTTCTTTATGCAGAGACACAGTACTTGAGGAAAGGAATTTAAGAAAGGCAGAGTCTATTTGGGCTCACAGGTCAAGGACACTGAGCATATGGATAGGGAAATCATTGGGGCAGAAACAGGAGCCATGGCTTACCGTGTGTCTGCTCTCCGGAATCATCGAAAGAAAGGTAGATGTTCAGTTTTCCCTGTCATTTTTACTTGGTCTGAAATGTGATGCCATCCACACTATGGGTAAATTTTCTTACTGCACCTAGCCTAATTTAGATGAAGGTATTTTGCATGAGATATTCTAGATTATCCCTAGTTGAAAATATTAACCATTACAGTGATCTAGAAACCTTTTAGTAGAAAAATAAGCCCATACTTTTACTGATTTCAACTTTTGGCTCTTAAAAGAAACTTGATTTTCAAATGCACCTTTCTTATTTAAATTAACTTAGGTTCAAATCACTTCTTAAAAATGGAAGCATGGTTACTCCCTATTTGTGGGAGTTGTATCATAAAGCCTTCTCAAACTCAGACTAGGGAATATTGACACATTGCAACATCACAAAATGGATGGTTAGATTTTGTTCCTGCAACTCCCTACTCAATCACTGTCCTAAACTAGTCAGTATATAACTGTGTTACATGTATAATTCTGCACAAAGGCCCTCATTTAATTTACAGTTTGGATTTGTGAGCACAGAACTCATACCAGCAGCATTGTCTTTTCTGCTTACACAAAGCTATGTAGGAGGTGAATTTCCCATGTTAGACACAGCATCCCATTAAAGTTCTAGAAAATAATGGAAAACTACTCAGAAAACACTAATACAAAACATGAAGATTTGAAAGAATGTGATCCATTCCAAGTAGCCTATGAAAAGAACGAATGCGTGTTTATAATGTAATATCTTTGACAAAGAAGGCAGATGTTTTGAGATTCTTTTTTACTTTAAGAATTATTTTAAAGTAACACAAATATTATATACAAGTTTTTGAAGAATGACAGAAGTTCTAGAAAGACTCAACTAGATATATGAAAATTATCTGTTTTTTTCCTTTAGTTTTGCTCAGAGCATTCTTGTGGATAAAACCACAAAACCTAGATCTGAGTTATGAGAAGGCAGGTCACCCTCCTGTGAGTAGAACTTGCTAGACTGCTGTGCTTTGCTTCCATTCTGCTATCGTTTCTGCGGAACTCCTCACTTTTAAGCAGAAGAAGGAAGAAGATCATGGAAGCTTGAATAGTTGGTTCTGTCTTCCTGATATGTGTAAGAATTATTCACTCCTATTTTTAAAATCTCAAGAAAAAAATTGATCCTCTTTGTGCTTTGGATTTATTTTCTTTTTTCTGAGTTCAAGAACTTAATCTGAACTCGGAAGAAAAAAATATCCTTGCAAAACAATTTATTTTCTTGTTGTTGAGAACACATGTCAGTGAAAACTTTCTGGAATCTATGGTGTTGACTGCTGTGAGAACTCCTAGTGACAGGGGACATGGAATCTAAACTGCCCATCTCTTGTAGGCAGCCAAAGCTTCCATTCACAGGACTTTGTTGGATTCAGTAGAGTTGATGCCCAAGTGAGTGTGATATAGATTCCTAAACAATTCCGACCAATGTTAGGAAAGAGGGTTGCTACCCAAAAACTGATAGTGGGTCCCTGTTATTGAGGACAAAATCAGTACATCTTATTGAACATGGAGGGTTCAACCTGATGCCTTCCTGAAGCCTTCTCCTCTACATTATAGTACAGGAAAGTACTCCGCAGGTTATGAAAAGAAAAACAGATATCAACCAAGCCACAAAACTTTGACCTATAGTCTATCATGCATTCAAGATATGCTAGGGCAATGATGGCATAGAACTTGTGAGTGGTCAAAAAAAATCTGATGTAACATGTGATGAGTCCATGAAAGGGGGACCGTGTATGCTAGATACTGCTTGATATCCATGAAGACTGGATAGCCCAGAGACCAAGGGTAGAACCAAACACAACTGATCTAAACATAATAGTAAGTGAAATGTTTCCAATGATATTCTAATATACTTATAAACCAGTGTCTATTCCAGTCACCATTAGAGTTGCTTCCACTGGCAGCAAATGCGCATGCTTACAGAAAGGAACAGTCAGACATTATGTAGAGAGAGAATCTAAACTGGTTGTCTCTATTATGTTCCTCTCCTCAAACTAAGAAAATCTTCAGGAAGAGAGGGAAGATTGAAGGAATTAGAGAGGATGAAGGTCAGAGCCCACTGAATCAACAAAGCAGAGCACAAATGGGCTCATGAATACTGAATTGGCAAGCGAATAGCCTCCATGTGTCTGGAAACAGGTCCTCCACGTATGTTTTGATCGTTAGCTTGATATTTTTGTGTGCTGCCTCACTATGGGGATGGGATATCTTTGACTCCCTTGACTAATCTTGGGATTCTTTGACTCCTCTTGGGTTGCTTTGTTCAGCCTTGATGTGAGGGCTCATACATGGTCTTATTGTATTTTGTTTTACTCTGGGTATAGTCTCTTCAATGTCTGCTGTTCTTTGAAGATAAAAAGGATGTGAATCTAGAGGAGATGAGGGGGAGGAGTACTGGAGATAGGAGTAGAGAGATGAGAGACAATTATGATTTATTGCATGAAAGAAGAATCTCTTTCAAGTAGCAATCTATATGACCCTTTATAGATATGGCTAGAGACATGTCTCTTATCTGAGTCAAGATTCTATCAAGTTGACAATCAACTACCACACCACTATAAATAGATCTACACAAGCTAATTGGCATTGAAAATCAATCAACGTGAGTTTGAAAAATAAATATGAGAAACTGATAGAGTATGAAAAAGTAAGTTTGAATTTGTATTTTCCAAGGCTTTTGAAGTTTTCTATGCCTATGTTTCTTATTTTTTATTTTTTGCTCCACCAGCTACTATATGAATAACCATCTGAAACACATTGATTCACTTAACATCTCAGTTTGTTATTTATAAAATGGGAGTGTTGCTATGTAAGAAGCTGCTATGA
>BDUI01000911.1:166557-201520 GCA_002335545.1 Apodemus speciosus
CTTTCTTTCTTTCTTTCTTTCTTTCTTTCTTTCTTTCTTTCTTTGAGACAATGTTTCTCTGTGTAGACCTGGCTGTCTTGGAACTCACTCTGTAGACAAGGCTGGCCTCTAACTAAAAAATCCACCTACCTCTGCCTCCCAAGTGCTGGGATTAAAGGCCTGTGCTACCATCACCCAGCCAACTTTGATTAATTTTTAAAGGCTAAACACTGATTATGACTACAGTGATACATTTCTTAGGTTACAATTTTGTTGGATTTTTTTTCCTTTTCCCATTCATAAAACCCTATTGGGTTCTGATAGAGAGGCAAGCAAAAAATCTACTATTTGAAGGAAGAGAAATAACAGTGAGATAATTAATAATATGTAAATTCACTCTACCAAGGAAAAGTCTTTGGCAGACCCCATGCCAATGGAAAGAAACGTATTTATCATATATTTCACCATTTATTAAGCCTCCAAAACTCACAGAAAGGGTAGAAGTTGGCGATAAGCTATTTGAAAGCCATGGTCCAGAAATAAAAACCCACTAAAGTAGTTTGTATCTTAACATAAATGTTTCCCACCACATTAGCAGGACTCCATGCAGTAATGTGAACTAGCAGCAAGACACAGACTATTCTAAATGACAATAGTGGGAGAAGCACATAGCCCACAGGAGAGATCATAAAATAATAGGATTACAGAATATCTGTCACAGAAGACAAGCACTAAACCCAATCCAACTCAGCCAGATTAGCATTAAACCTCACATTAGCTATGATTTACTTCTGTCTTCATTACCCAACTTACCATATCTGTGTTTCAACAGAAAGCTATAGCCTTTTCAAAATCAAGAAAACACATATAAAGAGATAAAGCATACAATAGAATACAATTCAAATATGATACCAGTTTTGGAATGACCAGAACAAGGTATTTAAAATAATTGCCAGGCAGAAAATTCTAATAGAAAGTCCAATCACATAATAGTAGAAGGGACTTGGTATGGTATCAATATGGCCTTCAAAATCAATTCTCAGGTTAACAGAACTGAGAAGCTTGTCTTTTTAGGAGACATTGGATCTCCAGCTTCCATCTCCACAAAAAAATAGCATTACTAAAGGAAAGTGTCTGTGGAATGATGTTCCTTCTAATCTGCTATGTAATGAATAATGGCATTTTCTTTCAAAGACAAAACAGCCCATGTGCCACTGTGGAAGCAGAGACTCAGTTGTTTACAAAACACAACAACCCAGCACCATGCACTTGAACTTTCCAGTCTCTAGACCTGTTAGAATGACTAAATTTCTGTAAAAAACAGACAAGAAAAATCACAACAAAAAAAATCCAAAGAAATAAAAGGAGGACAGGGATAAAGAGCAAACACCTATATTACCTATGGGACATAAATCTATATTCAGTTTTCATGAGAATAGTTCAATTATATCAATTAATTACCTTATAAGAATTGAAAGGAAATCTGGGAAGTGGTGGTACATGCTTTTAATCCTAGCACTTGGCAGGCAGATTTCTGAGTTTGAGGCCAGCCTGGTCTACAGAGTGAGTTCCAGGACAGCCAGGGCTATACAGAGAAACCCTGACTTGAAGAAAACAAAACAAAAACAAAACAAAACAAAACAAAACAAAACAAAACAAAGAAATAAAATAAAATAAAAAAGAATTGAAAGAAAACAGAGCAAATTATATACTGTCTACAAATATTCCAATGAATAGACACACGATCCATATGCAGACTTAAAGGGTAGAAAAATACACTCTAGTCAATGAAAGATGGAGGACTTTTATGAATTTCAGACAAAGCATATTCCAGAAACAGAAAACCTATCCTGGATAAAGAAAGGTGGTTATGGAATTCTGAGTATAAGTAAGTTCACACAGGCACAAACGCAAACATACACAGACACAGATACATACCCACTATCATCACCACCAATGATAACAACAAAAATATCAACAACAGCTATTACAGAAAAACAATAAGCTATGAATTTGAGAAGCAGTGGGAGGGACACTTGAAGAATTATATTGAAATGGGTAATAGAGGAATGTTGTAAATATTCTATTCAGATATGATATTCTCACAAAAAGGAAATAAGGTAAAATAGTAATACAGGTTTTTATGTAATTTAACCAACATGTTAGTCTCTTTTGATGCTAGTGTACAATGTCCTTATGTGTTTTTGAATGCTAGATTGAATTTGGGGACACATTTTACTTATTTTCCTTATACTCCATACTTTGATTTTCACTTTTCCCCTTTGTTGAACAGATAATGTTCATCTGGATGTATCCCCAGTTATTTATTTTCATGTTGTTTCCATTTTGTTTCTGAGTCAAATTCATCAAATCACTGCTGATTTTAATGTCAAAGATCTCTTTTTCTTTTAATTTGTATGCTAAGTAAAATACTCACTTTCTTCTTTTATTGAAAATATATTTTTCTTCACATAATATGTCTTGATTACAGTTTGCTCTTTCTGTGCTCTTCCCACTTCCTCTCTATCTCCCCTTTACTTCAGATCCACACCCTTTCTGTCTCTCATTAGAAAACTAACAGACTTCTAAGGAATAAGTACATAATGAATAAAATGTGATATAATAGTATAATAATATGGTATGATTAAAACAATAACAAACAAAGAAGAATAGGAAAAAACAGCAGAAAGCAGCCCAAGAAGGCTAAAGGAAAAGTGACCTACTCAAACACTTGTCCTCAGGTCTCCCATAAAAACACTGCACTGGAAGTCATGTCATATAAGAAAATTTCCTGGGAAGAACAAAGAAAGAGAGAATATAAAAATAAAATTAAATTAAAATAAGATCAATTCACAAAATAAAAAAGAAATCCCTGTCAGGTTGATTTAAGACAATGCACTTCCAAATATGCCTTTGATTGTTTCCTGTTCGCTGTCTGCTTCTGTTCAGGCAATGGTTGGTTTCTATTATTATCTGTGGCTATTGTGAAGGAAGTTGTTTCTCAAATTTCTTTCTCAGTCTGTTTATCATTAGTATATAGGAGGAATACTGATTTATTTTATTTTATTTTTTAGTTAATTTTGTATTCAGCCACATTGCTGAAGGTCTTTACTAGCTATAGGACTTCTGTGGTATAATTTTGGGTGATTCTTATGTATACTACAATTCTATTCTCTGTGAATAGCAATGTTTTGAGTTCTTTACTTCCTATTTATATCTTATTAATCTCCTTGGGTTTTCATATTGCTCTAGCTAAAACTTCAAGTATCATATTGAGTAGATGGGGATGGACTGGACAGCCTTATCCTACAAGTAAGATGCTCAAAGGTAAAAGATGGTGCAGAATTTATGAGGAAGGCCATCCAATGACTGGTGGAATTTGATACACACACCATGAAAGAGAGCCCACCCCTGACACTCTTTATGATATTCTGCTATACTTGCAGATAGGATTCTAGCATAAATGTCACCAGAGAGACTTGACAGAGCATCTGATGATAGCGATGCAAAGATCCAGAGCTACTCATTAAGTGGATCTTGGAGAATCCTGTGGAATAGGGAGAGGAAAGATTGAAAGAGCCAGAGGAGTCAAGGCTACTACAAAACAGGAGACTGAAATGCCAACCAGAGATCACACATGGTACAAACCTAGGTCATATATATATATATATGGATCTTCATGTGGGACTCCATAAGCAGAAGCAGGGGTAGTCCCTGACTACAACTGCCTGTCTATGGATACTTTTTTCCCTAATTGGGATATCTTGTATCGCCTCAATAAAGACATGCTTAGTTTTACTGCAACATGATATGCCAAGGCTTGTTAATGTCCATGGGAGACCTCCCACTTTTTGAGGAGAAGGGGAGGAAGGATGGAGGGTGGAGAGGGGATAGGAGACAGAGGGACTGGGAGGAGGGAGAGGAAGCTGGTATCTAAAGGTAAATATATAATTTTACTACTACTACTACTACTATTACTACTACTACTACTACTACTACTACTAATAATAATAATACTAATAATAATAATAATAATAATAATAATAATAACAATTGTTAGTATTTTGTTTCTCCATTGAGACTTCCTTGTGGGAAACTAAGATTTCACCTGGACGTAGTACAAAAATTGCTTTTGTACTAAGATTAAGGGTAAGTGACCAATTCTTTCACATATGGCAATAAGAGCATATCTGGTGCAGAACTGAAGAGGTCTTATGTATTCTTTCTCAATCTCTCGGAGTTCACATGTCTATCAATCCTCTTGATTTAGAGAACCTTCTTTGCTTGGCTGTCTCAGTCCCTCTGGCTCCTGCCTTCTTTTTACCTCTGTTTCTGAGGTAGTTCCCTGTGTGATGAAAGGAAAATATGTTCCTTTCAGGTCTGAGTATCCCAAGGTCTCTTACCTTCTTCATCCCTAGCTATAGGTCTCTGTATTTGTTCCTGTCTGCTGTGGGAGGAAGCTTCTCTGATGATGGGTGACCAGAACACTGATCTAGGAGTACAGAAAAATGTCATTAGGAGTCATTTTATTGCTTTTTAAAAACAATAATATTAGGTTTTACTCTAGGCCCCTGGATTATCTAATCTTAGATTTTTGGTCATCCAGCCAGTGTGAGATATGGGTTTTGTCCTGTGGAGTGGAGTATCAGCAAAATCAGATATTCATTAGTTGGTTACTCCCACAAGTTTGGTGCTACTATTGCCCTACCATACCTTATAGATAGCATACTATTGTAGGAAATAAAAAGGGTTTTTGGCTGGGTTGGTGTTTATGGTTCTCCATTGGAAGTGTAAAACTTTTTTCCCTCTATCACAGATGCTATCAGGTAGGGGTGAAAGCTCTATATGGGCATCAGCCCAAATTGTCCACATTCAATGAGTAGTTTGGGTATTGTCTACAGGTATGGGGCCTTAATGTCAGCTTATGCGGACACTGTCCTGGATTGTTTAGGGATTTCCAAGGTATCCCAGTGGCTAACAATTCAATTAGATTTTAGTGTCCAATTCTGATACTTCAAGCTTCATTTAGTGACAAGAAATGGTCTGATGGGTCTCTGTTTCTCTCCTAGTCTGGCAAGTTCACTTAAATCGTCTTCCTATATGTTTATATTTTATCAGGCTTCTACTATATTAAGTTTCTATAGCCCTAAAGTGGAACTAAATTTCAGTTGTCTCTCACCATATTCTGTCTCTCATTTGCCTCTTACCTTCTCTACACTTGATAATGCTGTTCCAGTACCCCAATCCATTTATAACTATTCCATTTCTACCTATGGAGATCTATCTTTTCTCCCATAGCTAATTGCTCAATACCTACCCTATGTGGTTCTATGGACTGAAGTTTGGTCAGCATTGGCTTAAGAGTTAATATCTACAAGTAAGTAATTTCATACCATATTTTTCTTTCTGTGACTTGGCTACCTAATTGAAAATATTTTTCTAGTTCCATTTATTTACCTGTAATTTTCATAATCCCTGCCCCCTTTAAAAGACTAAGTAATACTCCACCGTATAAAATACTCCAACATATTTCTTTTTTATTTATTCTTTTGTTAAGTGACATTTATACTGTTCCCAATTTAAGGTTATTCTGAATGGAGTAGCAATAAACATGATTGGGCAAATGTCTCTGTGACAGGGAAAAGCAACCTTGGGTATAATTTCATTGATGATATTGCTAGATATTGAGGTAGATCAATTCTTATCTTCCTGAGAAAACACCACACTTATTTCCATAGTAGCTGTTCGAGTTTGTGCTACCACCAGCAATGAAAGAAAGTATTACCTATTTTTTATCTGTATCAATATGAGCTGTCTGTAGTTTGTTTTGTTTTTGTTGTTGTTGTTTATATCTTAGACATTCTCATGTGTATATCATAAAATCTAAAGTAATTTTTCATTTAAGGATTACTGAGGATTTTGAACATTTCTTTAAGAATTTGTCACTCATTTGAGTATTCTCTTTTAAGAAATCTCTTTTTAGATTTGTACCCCGTTTTTTAATTGGGTCATTTGTTTTCTTGATATCTAGATTTTGAGTTCTTTATATATTTTGATATTAACCCTCTATCAGATGTGCAACGGGTAAGAGAATTTTCCATTCTGTAGTCTTCCACTTTGTCCAAATTTGAAGTTCTTTACCATTCAGAAGAGGTTTCATTTCCATGAGCTCCAATTTATTAATTTTTGATCTTATCACCCTTGTTAACTGTTATGATCACAAACTATTTTTCTGTGCCAGTGAATTCAAGGTTATTCCTCAGTTTCTCCTCAATAAGCTTCAGTGTATCCAATTTTGTGTTGAGGTCTTTGATCTATTCGATATTCATTTCATAGTGGTTGACAAGTATGTATCTATTACAATGCTTCCACAGTAGCTGTCCAGTTTGAACAAAATGTTTGTGGATGTTGTCTTTTTTAGTTTTTTTTGCAGGGGGGGGCTTCTTTATCAAAAATTAGATTTATATGTGGGTCATCTGTTCAATTCCATTTATCAACATATCTGTTTTATACTAATACCACATTATTCTTATTACAGTAATTTTAATAAAACTTGAAATCAGAGATCCTGATATCTTCAGAAATTCTTTTATTATTCAGGATTGTTTCTATCCTGGGAATTTTATTTGTGGGCCTCCATAAGAAATTGAAATTTATTCTGCTAAGATACATGAAGGATTGTCTTGGAACTTGATGAGGATTTAATTGAACCTGTAGACTGCTTTTGGAACAATGACCATATTTACTATATAAATCATACTGATCAGTGAGCATGGGAGATCTTTCCATCTTCTGATCTCTTTTGATTTCTTTCTTTAGAAACTTATAGCTTTTATTATATTTGTTTTTCACTTACATGGTTAAACTTACCACATAATAATTTATATTTGATACTATTATTCAGTGTGTTGTTTTGGTTCCCAGGTTTATTTCTTCATAGTTATTTTTTTGTATACAAGAATGCTACATATTCTATAAGTTAAATTTGCATTGAGCTGCTTTCCTGAAAGTTTATCAGCTGCAGGTGGAATTTTTAGTCACTTATATCCTACCAAAACTATGCAAATACAGTTTGACATACTCCTCTTCTATTTGTATTTCCTTTATCTCTGCGACTTACTGCTCTAGCTACGATTTCAAGTATGAAGTATTTCTATGCTGATAAGGCATGGAGATAGTGGGCAAACTTATCTGTCTTGTTCCTGATTTTCATGCAACTTCTTTGAAATTTCTCTCTGTTTAAGTTAGTTATGTTGGCTATGAGATTACTATAGATTGTCTTAATTATGTTGAATTATATCCCTTGCAATTTTAATACCCCCAAGACTTTTATCTTGAAAGTGTGTTGAGTATTTCAAAGACCTTTTCAGTATCTAATGAGATAATCATGTAATATTTTGTCTTTCAGTTTGCTTAGGTAGAAGACTTTATTTATTGAGTTATGTATCTTGAATGTACATTGTATGTATGTTGAATTATGTATGTTGAACTGTACCTGCAACTCAGATGAAGCATGCTTGATCATAGTGGATGACTTTCTTGATTTGCTCTTCAACGCAGTTTGCAAGTAGTTTTGAAAGTTTTTGCATATGTATTCATTAAAAAATTGGTCTATAATTCTTCTTGTTTGTCTTTTTTTGTATAGAATAGAGTTTATTCAGGGTGGGTGCAAGAGAGCAAGTGCAAGAGTAGGAGAGGAGCAAGAGAGCAAGAGCTATTAATTCTTTTTGTTTGTTGGTTCTTTGTGCTGTTCAACTATCAGGATAACTTTGGCTCTGTTATTTTTTCCTGAACTCAGGTATCCTTGTAATGATACATAAATGTTTAAAATTATAATGTCTTCTTGCTAGATTTTTCCTTTGATAAATATACAGTATTTGTCTCTATATCTTCTGACAAGGTTTTGATTGAAGAGTATTTTGTCAGAAATTAAAATTGTTGTACCAGGTTGATGCTTACATCCTATTTCTTGGAATATATTTTTCCATCCTTTTATTCTGGGGTGATGTTTATCCTTGATATTATGGTTTGGGTTTTGGATATAAAAGAAGGAATCAATTGTGTTTTCTCATCCATTTTATTCATCTTTGTCTTTTAATTTTCAAATTGAGACTGATATCAAAAGATATCAGTGAAGAGTATTTGTGGATTCCTATTATTTTGTTGCTGGTGGTGGTTGTGCTGACATGTGTGTTTGCCCTCTTTTGGTTGGCTGGTCTGAGATTATTTATGCCCTGTTTTCTTGGATATAGTTAAACTCTGTGTGTTTTTATCCTAGCACCTTCTGTAGGAATAGATTTGGGATAATATATTACTTAAATTTTGTTTTATCATGGAATTTCCTATTTTTTCAATTGTTTGTGATTGAAGGTTTTGAAGGGTATAGTAGTTTTCCCCCTGGTATCTAGTGTCTCAGACTCTGGAGAATATCTGTCTAGGCCCTATGGTTTTAAGAGTATTGAGAAGTTAGCCATTATTTTATAGATCTACCTTTATATGTTACTTGGTCTTCTCCCTTGTAGCTTTTAATAATCTTTCTTTGTTTTCTACATTTAGTGTTTTTATTATCATGTGCTGAGGAAATATCTTTTCTGGCCTATTCATTTTAATGTTCTGTTTGTTTTCAATACTATGACAGGCATTTTCTTCTTTAGATAAACCAGACTACCTCTATCTTGGTCTTGAAAGCCATCTCATATTAAAAACAATCCTGATTCACTCCTGTTGGACATCCTAATTTCAGATTTCTCTCAGTTTGCATTTTCAGTACTAATTGTATTTACACTGTCATGTCTTGAAATATTTTAATCAATTTGTTCCAATGTTTGTTCTTGTTTTCATAGAATTCTTGAAAGGATTTATTCATTTCCTCCTTAAGAACCTCTATCACATTCATAAAAGCTATTTTATGTTGTTTGTCTTGCAGTTCAACTGTGTTGTAATACTCAGGCATATTGTACGAGGGTTGCTGGGATCTACTGGAGACATATTGTCCTGGCTGTTATTGATTATGTATTTCAGATGCCATCTAGACATCTGGGTTTAGAAAAATTGTCATTCTAGATACTGATATCAGATTTTGCCTTTGTTGAGTGGCTATTTTGCTCTTAGTTTCTGTTGCCCACTTAGGAAAGAGTAGGAAAGTGTATTATTGCCTGGTAGAATATTGTTCTGGCCTCCCAATATTTGTGGACAGGTATTCCAGGTAAAATGTGTTTCTTGGTATTGCAAGCTGACATTTAGATATGGGGGTGGCCTGGTAAAGGGAGGAGAGCAGGGTGTTCCACCAGAATCTGCCACAGGAAGTAGTTTCTATAGGGCATGGGGTGACACTGTAGGATTTAATATGGGGAATAAGGATAGAAAATGAGAATCCGAAGCAAGTGGCTACTTCTTTTGCTGGCTTGTTTGCTTCTCTGACATGTTGAGAAAAAGAATCACAGAGGATCCTGGAGTTGTAGAGGCTGAGGGGACAGACAGCATGGATGTGGAGGAAGATTTGTGGAGGATATTTAAATAATTTCTTGGAGATAGGGAAGCAGAGAGAAGAGTGACTTCACAGAGTGTTATGCCAGTGAGATGGAGTGAGGCTGCGGAATTGGATTTGGAGAAAAGGAAGACCCACAATTAGGCAGGCTACAAGCTTCCTTGGCCTCAGTGGCCTGTGGGTTGGAGTCTGATATAAAGTGATGAGTGATGTGTCTGGGGTGGGAGGTTGAGGGGAAGATCTATGTGATCCAGTGGATATGAGGGGTAGAAGAGATTGGCTGCAGCAGGTGATCAAAAATAGAACTTTGAATAAGACTTGGAGATTAACATGGGAAGAGAAGAGTGATAGGTGAAGATCTGCAGTTAACTTACTTGCTTTTCTGACTACTCTGTTGTTCGCAGGGAATATCTGCTGGAGTAGGTGGTTGGGATAACACTATAAATTGGAGTAAGTAAGTTTGAATAACATCTGTATGATTAGGGTAGACAGAATGTAGAGGCCACTGTTGTGCTTCATAAGTCGGGATAAGACTGGGAGAACTAGCCTTGAAGGAACAGAGAGAGAGTTGAAGACCAAAGATCATTTAATGCATGATTTCTTCAAAAAAAAAAAACTCTTTCTATTTAGATGCTATATTTAATTCATTAATTTTGTATTATATTTCCATTGTGGTCTAGGTTGACTATCTGATTACATTCTTTCTCATATTGATAGTTTCCCCCACAATTTAGTAGAAAAGACTAAATTTTGTTTATTGTTTATATTGTTTATCTTTGGCACATATATTAAGTTTAATTGACCTTACATATGTACATTCCTTTTTTTGTTTCTCCTGCTGTTTGGGGGCTTTTTATTTGTTTATATGAAAGTATCATGTTGTTTTATTATGATAACTTAATAATGTAACTTCAGATCAGGCACTTGACTATACCCTTGTGGTTTCAAAGGATAGCTTTGCTATATTTGCAGTCTATGGTTTCATGGACTTTAGGATTTTCTTTTTTCACTTTAGATCCCGATTTCAGTCCCAATTCCTCTCCTCCCAGTCCTATACTTACATTCCCTTCCTCCCATTCCCTCACCTCCCCTTATCCTCTGAGAAGGGAAGACATGTTATGAGTACTAAGGAGCCCAGGTGCTCCAATGTGAAGCAACCCTGGGTGTATCCTTTCCCAGTGAGGCCAGAAAAGGCAGCCCAGCTTGGGGAAAGGGATCCAAAGGCAGGCAGCAGAGTCAGAATCAGCCTATGCTCCAATTTTAAGTGATCTACTTGCTGTCTATCTGCTACATTTATGTAGAGCATTTAATTTACAGCCCCATGCATGCTCCTTGGTTCAGTCTTATTGAACCCTTGCACCCAGTGTTATTTGTCTCATAGAACTAAAATAGATACTGGAGGTGGATAGAGGTAGGGAATTTGGGTAGGAAACGGGGTAGGGAGAGAAAGGGAATGAGAATCAAGTGTGAGGTAGCAGGAAAAGAGGGCTGGGAGAGAGAAGGGAAAACAATTGAAGGGCATTTCTGGAAGAAGTTGGATATCTGGGAAGGGGAGGCTCTCTATAGTCTGTGGAGGTAACCCTAGATGAAAAGGTTACTGAGGCTTAGGTGACTACCTCCTGTAGCCAGATGGGACTTCCAGTGAATGGAGAAAGACACTAATCCACTCACAAAACCTTCAACCCAAAACCTACAAGAAGTACAGGAATTAAGATGGAGCAGAACTTGAGAGGATGACCAGCCTGCGACCTAACCCATTGGAGAGAGCTAACACCTGACACTATTAATGATATCCTGTTATGCTTGCAGTCAGGAACCTAGCATAACTGCCCTCTGAGCAGGTTCATCCAACAGCTGGTGGAAACAGATGCAGAGACATACAGCCAAACATTAGGCAAAGCTGAGATTGTCTTGTAGAAGAGACAGAGAGGAAGGATTGAGGAAACTGGACATGTCAAGGACAGTACAATAAAACTCAATATTGTGTTTCTTTTATATAAAATGTCATTATAATTTTGATTGTTATGCTTATGTAGAATTTGTGGATTGTATTGTACAGTCTGGGAATTTCCAACATAGTTGATCCTTTTAATTCCTAAACATAGGATAACCCATATCTTTTATGCAACTGTAAATTTATCAGCATTTAATTAATTCAGTGCAAAGGCCCTTTTCATTTTATGTTTAATATGGTCTTAATTATTTTATTAATTTTTAAAATATTGTGAATGTAATTATATCAAAGACTTTTTCAGTAGGACATAATTTTAGTGTTTCTATACATTTAAGGTTTTGTTATTTTCTATTTTGTAAGTTGAACAAAATTAGTCCTCCACTGCTGGTAGGATTGCAAGCTGATACAACCACTCTGGAAATCAGTCTGGCGGTTCCTCAGAAACCTGGGCACAACACTTCCAGAGGACCCTGCTATACCACTCCTGGGCATATACCCAGAGGTTTCCCCGGCATGTAATAAGGATACATGCTCCACTATGTTCATAGCAGCCCTATTTGTAATAGCCAGAAGCTGGAAAGATCCCAGATGTCCCTTAACGGAGGAATGGATACAGAAAATGTGGTATATATATGCAATGGAGTACTATTCAGCCTTTAGAAACAATGAATTCATGAACTTCGTTGACAAATGGATGGAGCTGCAGAACATCATACTAAGTGAGGTAATCCAGTCTCAAAAGAACACTCATGGTATGCACTCACTGATAAGTGGATATTAGCATAGAATCTTGGAATACCCAAGATACAATTCACATATCAAATGATGTCCAAGAAGAAGGAAGGAGTTGCCCCTGGTTCTGGAAAGGCTCAGTGCATCAGTGTAGGGGAATACCAGAACAGGGACATGGGAAGGGGTGGATGGGGGATCAGGAGGAGAGAAAAGTGTTTATGGGACTTTCGGGGAGCAGGGAGCCAGGAAAGGGGAAATCATTTGAAATGTAAATAAAGAATATATTGAATAAAAAATGAAAAAAAAAGAAAAAATTGTTGGAAGATTAATAAGGAAAATAGGTGGATAAACAGGTTGACTTAAAAAAAGTTTAAAAAAATTATTTTATTTCCAATATATTGTATGACTTTCTACATATAAGAACACAGAATATACAAAAAAATGGAGCTCTTATATTTGTGAAGTGGGTGTCATTTGTCTTCTTTTCTTACCTAAAAGCTGTGGTTACATATTCTAATATCAAGCTGAGTGAAACTGCTCAGATTGTTCACCTTGTTCTGATTTTAGAAAAGCTTTCAGGTTTTTCCCAAGGTATATGAATTTAACAATGAATTTATCATAAATAGCCTTCAATATACTGGTACATCCCTTTTCTGTATCTAAAATATTCAGTATTTTATCATGAAATATGTACATTTTCTTAAGTGGCCTTTCTATGCCTTTTGAGATGATCATAATAATTCGATTTTCATCAATGTGTTTTGTTTGTTTGTTTTGTCACTGATCTGTATAAGTGCAAGTTTTTAGAGAATCCAGGGGGTACCTCCCATGTAGTCATGGTGCATGTTTCTGTAACAGTGCTGTTATAGTGGGGATAAGAACATTTTAAGAATTTTGATATTTATCAAATATTTAGATTGTATTTTCAGTTCTTCCTTAAATTATTGTTGTTTAATTTTGGTTTTCAGATACTGTTGAACTCAAAAGTGAGTTTAGAAAGAATTTTAATTTTTTTTTAATTTTAGGAATTTCTTTTAGAAAAAGTAGAAACTTAATTACTGAAGAAAAGAAATAGAAACTCTGTGACTCTGTAAATGTGACTTTTATAGCTTGAACCTTAAACCCTTAAACAGGAGTGTATTCTAGGATACGGATATAGCTTATCTATAGCTATACAGGGTTTCATAAATCTGTGAATGTAAGTCATGTATCTTCACACACACAAATTATCCTTGCCCTACACAAAATTCTGAAACATTTCAAGCAGGGTTATATCCTGACTTCCTTGATGCAGAATCATGTAGTAGGACATTGTCTACCCACCCACAGAATATGCTGCCACAAGCTTCAGCTGGATCACAATTTGATTTTGCCACAAGACCCTGCTCAGAATAGGTGTTGCCTATAATTGCCTTGGGGGAGCAGTTGCAATTCTGACACATTTATCTTGATAGATCAGAGCATTTTTACTCATTTTTCTTTAAATATTTGATACAGTCTATCCCAACATACTTTGTTGCTGGGCTTTTATTTATTGGAAATTTGCTTTTAATGCAATTCTATCATATTACTTACTGAACTGTTCAGATGTTATGTTTAATTATGGTGTAGTCTCTGCAGGCTTTGTTTCTTGGTTTGTCTATGTCTTCTGGATTATCCAATTTTTCTGGTACATAATTCCTCTAGGAACTATTATATGAGCCTTTGCATTTCTGTGGAATTAGGCCAATGCATCTTTCCTTTTTGATTTTATTTATATGACCCTTCTCTTGTATTATTGTTCTACATAAGAGCTTGACAATTTTGTTTATTTTTTCAAAAATAATCATTCCTTTGTTGATCACTCCTAATGCTTTTTTTGTCTTGGTTTCAGTTGTTTATTGCCTTATAGTGGCTTTTTCCTTCATTTTTCTAACGTTAGTGTTAGCTCATCCTTTTCCTAACACCTGAAGTTATGAAAGTAGGGTGTTAATTTCTGATCTGTGAGTCTTCTTAATTTAGGTATTTTTTTATTAACCTTCTCTTCTTTAAAATGCTTTGTTGTATCTAACAACTTTTAGTTAATAAGTTATGTTTCTAAATTTGTTTGTCCTAGATACATACATTTGTAATTTTTGGATAATTCTTTTACCCTTTGGTTGAGCAGGAGTGTGTTTCAGTCTCACCTGTTTCCACACATTATTTTGCTAAACACTATTCACTATTCTTTATAAATTTTGCTTCCTCTATTACTTTATGCTATCTCTGGCTAAAGAAATTCAAAGTATACATTTTCATAATTATATTTTTGCTTGATTATATTTACCATTGTTGCTTAGCTACAGCACTTTAAAATTTCAATAACTATATTCTTTAAGTAGAGGATCTTTTCATTTTTATTTCTTTTCTCAGTATTTCCTATTTATCCATCCATTGCCTTACTGTGGTTGAGTCACCTTTGCCTTACTTTGGATCTTGCTGATCATTTGCCCTCCTTCTTAGATGATCTGTGCATATATAATTTGGGAATCATTTATTAAATCTTATGTTGCTTTGATATGACATTTTGTTTCTTTTTACCTTGCTATTTTATTTAATTTTTATATTTAATGCCTTTGTACCAGATATTACAGACTGCCTTCAAGGCAAATATATCTGTTTGAATGCATAAGGCTCTGGGTGGATGAGGTATGATGGTTATTCCGGGAATCTCTATAGTATAATATTCATAAAAATTCACACTTCTCCTCTGAGAAATCAAGACTGTGTACATCTACAGCATTGTTAGTAGCATAGAAGGCTTTGATTTCTGCTCCAGATACAATCCTTAATTGAAGAAATCTTGCCTGAAAGGGAAAGATTTTCAGGCAGTACTATAATTGTGGGTACCAAGACTCTGGTTTCCTTAGTGGCTGGCAGTTCAAGAAATGAGATCAGGCTTTAGAAACATTGCAGCAACTGAATCTTTTATTTTTTGTTTTGTTTTATTTTTTATTTATTTTTTATTTTTTATTAGATATATTCTTTATTTACATTTCATTTCCCTTTTTCCTGGTTTCACCAACCCCCCAATGTCCCATACGTCTTTTTCCCTCCCTTCCCCCCCGTTCCCCTATTCAGTATGGGCACATTAAATGACTTAGAGAATGCATTCACTGATCTGAGGTGGTTCTTATAATACTGGGACATATTCTAGTAGTGCAGACCTAGGGAAATTTTCTTGAGTCTTGAAGGAAGGGGAAAGTGCCATCTCTGTGAAAATGAAGTATCATAACAGATTAGGTACTGAGAGCTGGTCTGTCTCATAAATGCAGATAATAAATGAGAGGTACATCTCAGGATCTGAGAATGGGAATTCTACCCATCAAATTAGCCTTATGTAATATTGATTAGTAGCAATTCATGACTACAATCAATGCCCTGTGTTTTCCTAGAACAAAAGAATAAGATAGCAATAGTCTGGCCCCTGGAATGATCCAGACAGCAGCTATTGTGGTCAGCACACATCAAAGAAGAACCAACTGGTTCCTTGTATGAAGAAGCTATTTTACAACCTTAATCATGAGTAACAGGGGCATAGTATTGTCTGCTCACCTTTGACAAGTGCAACTATGAACTTGGGCAGGTATCTCAGATGGGCTCAGCATTGGCAACCAGTATAGAGATTCCCAGTGTTATAGTCATTGAAAATTGAAATAAACATTCATGGATATATCTTCATCACCTTTATCCTTGAGAAGTCATCAGTTTGAGAATAATCCTTCTGCCTCTGAGCTACATTGAAATGAAGAATGAGCYGCATCTGCCAGTGTTCTTGGTCTTTTCTTCTGGATTATGTCAGCTACTCTGAATCATATATTTTCTGATACTGTTTCACTGTACCTTAGAGTCCAAGCACATTTACTTTCATTGGTATTGAGTTGTCTCCTTACTCTGTTTTTTTAGGAGGTAGGGGATGAATGCTGGAATTTTCTAGTCTCCTACTTTGCTGACATCACTCATATAGAATTGAAATATTTTATAACCATGTTTTGTCATTGAAAATGGCATCTACTAAATATGAGTCATTTGACAGGTTTTCTATGATGTCATTGCTAACAGAAAGAAATGATTTTGATATCTAAAAAAATTGTACCTTTTCTAAAACCTTATGATTTATAAAGAGCATCTGTCTAACATGAGGTTATAATTCTCTGATTTGGAAAGCTATCATTTTATAGTGGATATTTTTTTTATTTTTTATTTCCTATGTAAGCTCTGATGCAGTTTAGTGTTATTTCCCCAGAGAGACATGTTCCATCTTCCCAGTAGCACCTATTAAATGATGTGTCCTTTCCTCTTTGATTTGTATTTCCACCTCAACTTCATGTCAACATACCTCTTATAAATACGTCAAGTTCCTAAATCTTTATACCCTTTTAAAGAGTCTTTAAATCCCTCCCACCCAATAGTCTGTGTGTCCGCTGGTGTTTGAACGCATCACTTTTTATTACTGTAATTTTGTCTTCATGACTGATAGGAACAGTCGTACTTCTTTGCTTATCTTAAGAAAAATTGACTTAGGTCTTTGGAAACTTTTATTTTTCTATGTACATTTTAAGAATATTTGTCAAAACCTTCAAAATTTGCCAAAGTAAACGTTACATTCTCAGATGCTTCAGGAATTGAGATAATTTTGTAAATGTCATGCAGCATGTTTTTAGAACTCAAACTTGGATAAGATGTTGGGGGCTTTTTGTCATGGAACAATCTTTGTGCAAAGTAATTTGCAGGGGCTGGGGAGATAGCTTAGTATATAAGAACACTGACTGTACACCCATGGGGACCTGAGTTTAGATTTTCAATGCCTATATGAAAAACTGGACATGGACACTAATACCAGAGACTGAAAGGTTTCTGGTCACCAACTTAGCTGTGTTAAGTGAGAGAAGCTGTTTTATGGAACAAGTGTTAAAGCATGATACTTGATATTCTCTTAGCACCTGCACATATATGTATACACATATAACTTTCTTTCCTCTGTCTGTCTCTGTCTCTGTCTCTCTCTCACATACACACATGCACATACATACACACATGCACACACAGAGCACAAAAACAGTCCAGACATACATACAAAATAAATGAATTTTGTGTTTTGTAACATGCTTTTTTTGTAGCATTCCCATAAAAACTCGTATCATTAGAATCACTTTAAAGGATATGCAGAACTCTGCCAACTGAGTAAAAGATTCAGTAGGGTTCATGTGACTCTAGAATAAGTTCCTAGTCATATGCTCAAGAAACTGAGTAATATATACATATTATAATATATATATATATATATATATATATATATATATATATATATATATATATTATGAAGCCTAATATAGTATGTTTAAAAGCACTCAGCAGCACATAGTAACTATCCTGGTAATACTTTTGCATTAGTTGTGTCATTAATGGATGTCACAATTTTCATCTTGTAATTTTCATCATACTTTATGTGCTGTGGTAGGAAAATGGTGGAATGTTTCTTAAGGGCAATAGTCTCACAGTACAGATTTTGAATATTTACTTACATAATAACTTTAGTGTAAATAGAATAGCTATCATAAAACCCCTAGAGTTGAGGGGTTTTTTTTGCTTGAATTTGATATCTTATCCAATGAGAAAAAAATATTAATGTCTAAATAAAGAATTCTTGCTGCAAGCAGAACAGTGTATTCATCCTTGGAATTTGAACATTGCTACTTGTAGGTAGGCTTTCTTCTATGTCAGTCGCGGCTGCATAGAGGATATACTCCATCACTTCCCACAAATCCCATGAGGGCCCACACATATTTGACATGAAGGGCACACTACTGTATACAAGTGACAATATTTCTGTAGTTTTCCATTTCTCCCACTGTTCTCAGTGGATTCCCACTACAAACCTTGAATTCAGGGAAATAACAATTGATAACTTCATTAAGTTCGAATTTGTCTTTTGTTTCTGTAATATTAAATGTCAAAAGTAAATATTTTCAGCAGGGTCTCAAAAGACAAAATGTAAAGTCAATTATGTGGCTGAGGTTAAGATTTGGTCTTTGTTGGCCACACAGCAGCTCACCAAAGTCATCACAAGTTTATGTACTAGAACACAAGTTTTATTTGTGCCAAGGTTTATCTTCTCTGGAGACTGGCAGTCACATCTGAGTATATTGAAGTTTGTCTCAACTTTGTACATGATCAGCCACTTCTAATTCAGCATTGCAAGCATCTCAAGAGAAATATAAATGAAATGAGAAAAGGGTCACAAAAATACCTTGTGAACTGAGCATGAAACAAACCTGCAATTACTGTAGGAATTTTAAAACTATGACTAACAATACTGGGTAGAAACAAATTTACATAGAAATAAAAGAGTGACTGTCTCTAAATGATGGGGTTATAGGTGATTTCAACTTTCAGTATTCTTTCTCACATTTTATACTTTCATTGTTGAAGTAGCTATGTCTAGCTGTTCACCAAAATATGTGATTCTTCTTTTATAACTTAGAGCTGTGCTAAGTAATGCCCACACAGCAGGGGCTATTTCTAGGTCCTCTTTACTTCTATATATGATCATGTAATTCCAGTGTTGTAAATGCAATGTAGGAGGAAAAATACAAGGAGATGAGAAATGAAAGTCTATGAGAGGGCACTCTGAGCTTTGAAAACTAGTCAATCACACAGTAGAAAGAACTTGAATTATTGCATGGACGATTTGTGACAAATGGAAAAATGTATTTCCAAATTTTCTAAGCAAAGCATAGGTTTATAGCAAATCAAATGGTTTTATCTGAATTCACGTAAGGGACTAGAAAATAGATTTACATGCAGGTAGAATTTCAAGAAAGGACATAGAGAGTAAAAGTGAGTCATTACAGTGAGTCAGAAAGAAAGAAGATAATGAACCAATGGAGTGATGAGTTGACTCTTACTGTAGACAGTGCATTCTCAGTCCTACCAAGCTTTCTGGAGCAGTTTACAAGTTCAATTTTGTCTATTATGGAGAAAGAAAAACCATTCAAATAAATCTACCAACTCCAAGAACCCCAGAACTATACTTGGAGCACTGATTCTTTGCTTCTACTTTGCCTATTTATATGCATATAGTTGTTCCTTGCTGACATCATTGAGCTGACCATGTTGACTTTCCATTTCTATTGTTTAGGCAGAACTTCAATTCACAATTTTTCTGTCTTAACCTCGAGAGAATCTGTTCTCAACTTGTGGGTCACAACTCCTCTAGGGATATGTGGTGTGGAGGTCATATATCAGATATCCTTCATATCATATTACCACCAAAACAATAAAATGGTTGGAGACCACCAACTCTATTAATAGGTCACTGAATTAGGAAGCTTGAGAACCATTGCTGTAGAGTATCTGGGATTAGAGACCAGCACTATAAAGTTATTTGACATCTAAATAAAGTCAAACACAATTCCTAAATGATCAAGATCTCCATGCTTCTGTGTTTGTTGCTTCTGCTTCAGTTGTGTCAGATACTGAAATTGTTTGAAAAGCTTTGGATCCGCCTCTTAGTTTTTATAATACTGTTGTACAAGTCTTCCCAGTGCTACCTGAGGATGTGAACAATACCTACTTATTAGTCAGAGAACCAATAAAAGCCCGAAGTAACAATTCTGGTAAAGAACAACGTCATAAGCCAATGAGCTTCTTAAGTTTACTTACAGAGATATGGATGGGGAGTTACATGTAGGAGCATGGAGTGCTGAAAGGCAGCTCCAACACTGGCAATCCACTTGACTCTGGATGATGGCTTACCAAAGTGGCCTCTCTGGAAACCTCTGAATGACTTGGAAGTAGGCAGGTAAAGTGTCTCTTAACTCAGTCTTTGGTACAGCTTGTGTCCTACTGGGGAGAAACCTTGATAATCATGTCTTCGGAGAATTTCCTGAAACTTGTGAGTTGTTTGCATTTTGCAAGTCCTGTCTCCTTTCCCCCAACATGAGGGAATATTTCAATTCGGAAGAAATTACTACAAAACAAATGTCTAAATTTGAAATGATCTGTGATAAATTCTCTTTAAAATATCCTTAAGGCTCTGCACTGTCATAAAAATTTCTACATGTATCATAATCTATTCCCTAGACACATCTCTAGTCTCAGTCTTCTACTTGACCTCTTCCATCCCTAACATTTTAGGCATGTAAGAGACATTGTCAGGAAATCTCAATTTCTTTCATGTTTTTCTGGTCTTTAGCCTGCTTCTTTCTGTGAAGAGCACTTTTGTTCATTTTCTATCCCCAATTAGCCAACTACAACATTCAGACAAAATAAACCCCAGTACTTATTGAATTTTAAAAATTTTATTTTGCTTGATGTTTCTTTTCACTATCTTTATTTCTTTTCTTGCTAGTTATATTTGGTCCTTTGACCACACCAAGCTATCATCCCTAATCATCTATTTTTCTTTTATAGCACTCTTACTTTTAAATCTTCTTCATGCATGTAGACCACTGAGTTTTGGGTTACTTGCTTGAAATGTTTGGCAGGCTATATCTATTGAACGAAGGAAAGCATATCAGTATATATTCACTTGAAGAAAATGACAATCCTTCCTGCCCCAAACAAGTCCAATTGCAAATATATCTCTAGAGTAAGTGGACATCATGAGACTCTCTTTCATCCATGCTGAAATGTCGAGGGGTCTATTTTATACTGTTCTTGTGCAAATAACTACAGATGCTCTGAGCATGTGATTTAAGGAATGTGTCATGCCTATAAAATACTTGTTTGCTACAAATAGTGAAAAATTACCTATAGGAAAAGAACATTTTGTTAAGTGTGAACAGTCAAGTAAAATTCCAATTCTATTGTCCTCTATGCAATAATTGTTGTGACACATCTAGTCTTGTTTATTTGATTGTACAGTGCCTATTGTTTGGATGTTAGTGGATAGAGTTTTGTAAATGTGCTAGGGCCACGATATCCCTACAACATAAAGTGTATATTATTTATGTCTCGTAGAAATTATTTACAAAGAACATTTCCCCTTATTCAAACTCTACTGGCAATAAGCTAGACTAAATCAATATGGCATTTATTTTTTTACACCAAAAGTATATTATTCCTAAACACTATAAGACAGATTCCAATGTAAGCTTTCTGGAAAAAAAAGCTACACCTGTGTTAAAGAATATACAAGGTAGGATAACTGAACTTTGTCATTATGGAGAATTAAGAAGTTGTAGACCAAAACCAAATCAAACTTAGCTATTTTTTAGTCTTTTTGAATGTTGCCTAACAGCCTTCATTATCAAAATCTTTACAAAATCTAACAACCAGCTACCTTGCACTAATGCCAAATCTAAGAATGCCATCAGGCACATCTGAAACCTTTAGCTGTTTTCTTCTTAGCTGTAACTCATGTATCTTGGATCCCTATTGATTTAAGTGAAAAGGGCATGGTTCGTTACTTTGTTCTGTAACTAATAAAATGTCACATAACCACTTTTACAGTAATGCATGTCTTTCAGGAAAATCTGAATCGATGCTACTTGGCCATAGCCATGATGCTAGAGTAGTGTATCCCCTATTACTTTTTGAATTGCCTGTCTTTCTCTATACCAACATGTATATTTCTGTATCTTCTCCCCAATCTTTACCACACCATGCACTTAGAAGCCAGGGTTCTGTCTCATTTATTTCTATTATTTCCCAAACATGAAATGCTTAGTATTACTTGAATCATCACCCTCAACCAGTATTTACATTTGTCCACTTAATAGCTCGGTTCCCAGGCCATGGGCTTGCTTTGTATAAATTCGTATTAAAAACATGTACTTAAGATGTTAAATTGCTTAAGTTTGGATCAGGGTTTAAAATCAGAACCATTGCAAGCTCAGACATTTCTATTTTATCCCCTCTAACCTTCCGAATCCTTGTCTACCAGGCGAATGTATTAATAGAAACTCCATCAGGGCTTTACTGGTGAGAATCCCAATATGCACAATGTGCTAAGCACAGTGTGAACACCTAGTCCATTTTCAGTTCCTATTAGCTGCTGTGATGATGTTTGCATAGTTCTGAAAGCTTAGATGAAACTTGGAGCCTCCTGAGAGACATCAGCAACCAAACAATATTCCCATCAAATACAGAGCTATGGCCTTTCTTATTTTTTCAGCTATTTTAATGCACTCATTTGTTGTTAAATGAAACAGTGTGTTGGTAGAGGCAAGAGGGGAGATGGGCTTGAAAAAAATCGCTTGTTCATTTTGTCTAAGAATTCTTTTCAATCTTGTTTTGCTTGTACCTATCTTCTTCCTGCTGGGTCTCTCTCTCTCTCTCTCTCTCTCTCTCTCTCTCTCTCTCTCTCTCTCTCTCTCTCTCTCTCTCTCTCTCTCTCTCCTTCCTTCTCTCTCTTTCTCTTTCTCCCTCTCACATCCCCTCCCTCTCCATCTCTCTCATCTTTCCTGTATCTTTCTGCTTTCTGTCTCTTACTGCTTTTTCAGTCTGGTTGCTTCATGACATTTTTCAGCCCACCTGATCTGGCTACATTTCTGCCCTCCCTCATCCTGTTCATTTACTGTGTTTCCTGTTTGCTTGGGTTTCTCTTGCATCTCCTTTCTTTCACTTTTTAAAATTCTCACCTTTCCTCCTCTATTAATTTATCACTCATTTCATTTATCACCTTCTATTTTCTGTTAATAGCTGCTAAAACTTTAATTTTAATTTCTAGTTGCTTTCTTCCTACGGTCTTTGGACTCCATTTTTTTCATTCTTTATATTTCTTTCTCTTCATGCCATCTACAGTGATTTTTTTATTTATTAGATGTTCTCCTTATTTACATTTCAAATGTTACCTGCTTTCCCTGTTTCCCCATACAAAAACCCCTAATACCATCTCCCCTCCCCTGCTCACCCACCCACTCCTGCTTTCCTGTCCTGGCATTCCCCTACACTGGGGCATTGGTGAAGCCACAGCAAAGCTTGTCCTGGTGCCTAGATGGCCAATAGATAAAAAGATCACAATTAGTTACCCAATAAAAAAAGACTGGAATGTCAGAGGAGTCTGCCACTTGGGGAGCAACCTGAGACCAGGCCCCCACACCCCACAAAAACATGGAGTGGTCAGGAGAGAAGAAGAGGAAGTATTTAATGGAATGGAAATAAAATAGGTGTGAGAAAATGAGATGGAAAACTAGAGATGTATGACACCAGAGAATTCACTTGGAATGAGATTGTCAGCAGATCAGCTGGGGGGAAAGAATAGAAAACAAGCTTGTTAAAGTGAAATCATTGTCATAACTCTGAGGACCTTATTCTCCACTTCCCCTTGGCTCTTCAACATTGTTTTGTTATTTACTGACCGATTGTGTTTTCTGTATTTTTTTTTTGTTTGTTTCTCCATCCTTTGCAGTGTGCCCAGTTCTCACTGATTCCCATTTGCTCTCACACTTTGGGTTTCTAAACAAAGATTTTGGATAAAGATTGTGTGTTAGAGTGGCTGCAAATGCAGATCTCAGAGACAAATAGGATTTGGAATTTAACTGTGAAAAATCAGTCTTTCTTTTGATGAATTCTTTTTCACCTATCTTGAAACATAAGCTTTGGAAAAGGAGTGACCTGAATTATTCTTTGGTTTCTTCCCTTCCCGGAGTATTATACTTTTTGCTAGTCGTGGGCATCTTTATGACAGAAATAACAATGCTTAAGTTCACAGATGAGGTTGATGGAAAAACTCATTGTTATAATTGGTTTTCAGAGCCAAACTCAGCAGTAGAGGAAGACATCAAGTTACGTTAGAAGCCCTGTTGCTCTGAGTGCAGGTGCTGGTTTTGGGTGTGACTATCAGCTGGGCTCTGTGATGTACTTTATCTCAATCCCCTCGAAAGTAGCACCACAAAGAGAATGCCCTCAACTGCTTCTGCAACCCATCTTTGTGACTGAAATTCAACATTTGGGACTTAGCAGGTAAGCAGACTATGTCAGTTTCTCCCAGGCTGTCATCAGTAGGTCAGCCTCTCGGCTACACTACTTTTCCTTCATTATATTAAAAAACAGTTTTCTGAAATCACACGCATTACATCACTGTTTCAATCCAGATACAGTATGTTATAAAATAAGCAGCTCCCTTCTACGTTTAAGCCTACTTGCTAAATGCCGTGATTTCCTCAGGAGAAGGTCAATGTCTTAGAATACAGTTTGTATTATATGTTCCTTCCCCTTTCCCATGCCCTTCTTTTCTTTTGATGCTTACTCAGGGAAGGATTAAAACAAAATGTTAAACTATCCCCCAGAAGAGGCAGCTCACCTCAAGTCCCACTATTCCCAAATCAAATAGCAGTGCTGTAGTGGTTTGAATGCGAATGGTCCCCATAGGCTCATATATTTGATTACTTGCTCTCCAATTGATGGAACTCTTGGGAAAGATTAGAACATCTGGCATTGTTGGAAGGGGTGGCCCCCTGGGGATAGGCTTTGTGGTTTCGAAAACCTATGTCATAGTCAGTTAGCTCTCTCAGACTCATGCTTGCTTTGCAAGATGCAAGTTCATAGCTGTTGCTCCAGCACCATGCCTTCCTCCCTGTCTCACTGTACGCCAGCTTCCATGTTCTGTACAGCAAGATGGTCATGTATTCTAACCCTCTAAAACTGTAAGTAAGCTCCATGTAAATTCTTCTGTAAGTTGCTTTTGTCATAGTGTCCCTTCACAACCTTAGAATAGTAACTAAGACATATGTGCAAGTAAATCTTTTTTGTTTGCATTATTTTTTAAAAGAGGAGAAAAAGTGCACATTTGATTTGAACTTCTGGTAAAAGTCAAAATTTCTTTTTACTGTTTCTACACCCCAAGCTCTACCAGCCCTGCCTCTGCCCTTCACAACGCTCTTTATCCTCACCTTGCAGTTATAACCTTGGTATTAGAGTGCAACACAGCTGGGAATTTCCAAAGATAATTTCACTGAGTCTTTTTAATGCTTCATTTCAGTACAAATGAGCATGGGTTTGTGAACTACAGAATGAATGCAAGATCTGCTGGATGACCTATTGACCTAGGTACAGAAGCGCCTCAGTTTCTCCAGAGAGAAAATTCCACAGTGTCTCTACAATTGTTTCAGTGGTCAGCCATGGAATTTTTATTTCCAAATTAGATTCCTGTCATGATTAATCTCAGTTGGCCAATTAAGTTCATCTGGAATGAACTAAAATCCAGGAATAGAAAGCCCACCTCTGAAAATTTACTTTTTCATAGTTTGAAGTAGGTGAATACACTTCTAGTCTGAAACTTTGATGTTGGAAGATACAAACGTTTGTTCCAGATCTTGATCCAGAACTTGAAGCAGAAAGGTGTATCTTTAATCTGGGTGACACCTTCTAGTGGAAACATATATAAGTATATGGAAAAAGAAAGTTTTCGATCTTTGCCTGATTGCTTTCATCTTGCTAGGAAGCCATTGGCATTAGAGCCTATACCTTTCAACATCTCCTGAAGGTCACGTGAGAGACATCCTGACTTGTGGACTAACTTCTCAATAACTGGATGTTCTGATTGTAGCATGTCATTGTTGTATTAGTTGGACCAGAGCCTATAAGTGATCCTTGTAAATCACACACACACACACACACACACACACACACACACACACACACACACACACACACACACGTATGGTAGATGTATGTATATATCATCTACCAAATCTCATGTGTCTATAACCCAGAAACCATAATACTATTTGGACTTTTTACTTAGGGTTTTTATTACTGTGATGAAAAACAACAACTCTTATAAAAGAATGCATTTCATTGGGACTGGCTTACAATTCAGAAGTTTAGTTTATTGTCATCATGGTGATAAGCATGGTGATACACAGACAGGCACAATACTGGAGATACAGCTGGGAGTTTTATATCTGGAATGGTGGGCAGGAGGAAGAGTGGCATTAGACCTGGCTTGAGCATTGAAATATCAGATACCACTACCATTGACATACTTCCCCCAACAAGGACATAACTGCTCCAACAAAACCACATGTTGTAATCTATTCAAGTAATGGTGCTTATGCCTATGAACCTATGGAGGCCATTTAAACTATGGAACCACAATTAATGCCATATTCCTTGCCTGTGTCCTTGGATTCTAATATAAACATTTACAAACTATGATCAATAAGAACTAGGCTGAATGATAGCTTAATTCTCTCTCTCTTTCTCTCTCTCTCTCTCTATTTCTCTGTCTCTCTCCAGTCAGAGAAATGAAAGAAAATCACAACTGGTGAAAATTTAGGGAACAAATGATTGTAGTATGACTAGTGTTTACAAATAAGCTCAGAAACTATTGATCATACTGCAATAATGGGTGAAGAATGGATACAAATGCCAGCATACTAAGATATCTGCTATGAGGTAGTATCTTGCATGCATGACACGCAGCTGGATCTACGAACACTCAACAGTATGGTTATATAACAAGACTTGAAAGGATACTGAAAATGCGGTACATTTACACAATGGAGTACTATTCAGATATTAAAAATGACTTAATGGAATTCTTAGGCAAATGGATGGAACTACAAAATATCCTGAATGAGGTAACTCAGTCACAACAACAAATGTGGTATGCACTTACTGATAGGTGGATATTAAGGCAGAAGCTCAGAATACCCAAGATACAATTCACAGACCACATGAAGCTCAAGAAGAAGGCAGACCAAAGTGTGTTGCTTTGGCCCTTCTTAGAGGGGGGAACAAACTAGTCACTGGAGGAAACAGGAAGACAAAGTGTGGAGCAGAGAGTGAAAGAAAGACAATCCAGAGACTGTCCCACCTGGGGATCCATACCATATACAGATACCAAAGCCAGGCACAAATGTGGATGCCAAGAAGTGATTGCTGACAGGATCCTGGTATAATTGTCTCTTTAGAGACTCTGCCAGAACCTGACAATTACAGAAGTGGATGCTAGCAGCCAATGATTGGACTGAGCACTGGGTCCCCAATGGAGGAATTAGAGAAAGGACTGAAGGAGCTGAATGGGTTTGCAACCTCACAGGAAGAAGAAAAATATCAACCAACCAGAGCCCACAACTCCCAGGGATTAAACCAAGGACTACACATGGAGGGACCCATGGCTCCAGCAGCATATGTAGCAGAGGATGGCCTTATAAGGCATCAGTTGGAGGAGAATCCCTTGGTCTTGTGAAGGCTCAATGCCCCAGTGTAGGTAAATGCCAGGACAGGTAGGCAGGAGTGAGTGGATGGGTGGGGGAGCACTCCTATAGAAGCAGGGGGAGGGGATGGGATAGGAGGCTTCCTAGGGGGAAAATGGGAAAGGGAATATTTGAAATGTAAGTAAATGAAATATCCAATAAATAAAGAAAGCTAAAAAAACCTAACACATAGCAGCAATTTATATGCCAATATGGATGAGGGAAATCACACAAAGATCTATGCTAACTGACAAGCTATAAGCAATTAATGTCTGATGTCAGGAGAAGAATGAATTAATCTTCTGTACATACAAGTGTCCTGGGGTAGTTATCCAACCCAAAGTTGTTAACCCTAAGTGTGTGTCGAAGAATGTGAAAACAGAAATTTAAGAAAGAATGTGGGGAATGGCACAAGAGGAGTTCAGGGAAGAAACGGATGGGCAGAAGTGAGGTAAATGCAGTACTTATATAACAAATTCTTAATTTTTAAATGTAAAAATAAAGTAGTAACATAATTGTTTGGCAGTGAACCACAAGAGGTTCTTCCCAACACAAAATTACGTTTTGAAAGACAAAAGTGAAGATGTTAGATACCACTCCCATTAATCTGGGAAAACAATCTAGAAAACATTTGTGGATTGACAAAATTAAAATTAAGGGAGAAAATAAATGAAAAGTTTGGATAATAATATTCTTCAAGGGAGATGAAATAACTAGTAAATAGGCAGATATTTCATTGTTCCACATTTTTACCAGTTATATATTTAAATTAGAAACTATATTGCTAGGGAATATATTTTATGGTTAAGAACTTATGTAGAAACTCCTTTGGCTGCCCTACACTCCAAATGTGTCCATCATGAGGAAACAGCAGGAATAAAACAGAGATCATGCTAGTAACTGAACAATCCCAATTATAACAAAAAGAAAATATGCTTCAGAATGGGAAAAATATAGTGATGAAGTGTGGCTGAGCTGATGTACTTGGTGGTATTTAAGAAAGAAATACAAGAGGGATCCTGTTAGGTGAAAATTGGGGTGTAATAGTAAAGGGCATTCGAGTGGGAACAAAGAGACCTTGCATCTAACCAAACAGTACAAAACTACCCTGCGATGCTATGAACCCCTGAAAATTTCAGTGGACTTTTTGTGCAAAATAAGAAAACAAATAGTCTTTTCTACCTTTCCTATTTTACAGAGTCATTGCAGAACTAAATGAGATCCAGGAGAAAGAGGTGGCTTGTTAACTGTGCCCATGTAAGGGACATTTTATTATAAAACATCGATTCTTACATGACTGGCAGTAGCGTTAGAATGGTCCACTGCAGACTAAGGCCACCCAGTCTCTGAATTAAGCTGGGAATTGTTAGTGAGTGCTACTTTCTCTTTTGCTGTGGTCTGTGTAAAAGACTAAAGGATCTCGACTGTCAACAATGGAGATGTAAACTAAGGGATGAACCCAAAGATGCCCCATGAGTTTCTCTGCCCTAACAGCCTTGCTCACAAAGATGCTAGGGCTTGTGATACAGATTATAAAACCAAGTAGCTACCTTGATTGTATTTTGTTCAAATCTGATCTCTCACTGTCGTATGACACTGTTGCCTTCCCTTCCATCTAAGAGGACAGTTCTTATATTAATGAGATTACACTGTGGAAAATACAATTTGAAGTTTCTCTCCAAGTATTTGGCTTCTCACTCACAGTGGGAGTCCTGCCATCCATCCCGAGTAAGAAAACTGCATGTGGTGATGTGCACAGTCCTGATTCCTGATTAGATTAAAGAGAGGTACCTAATCAAGACTGACTCAGTCACAACTCCATTTTTTTCCAGAGCTGATGAGAGTCAGAGACAGAAAGAGAAAGACTATGTGAGTATGCAGCTTCAGTATGATATATTTTTCCTTTTTATCAAGTTTTTCTGACCAAACTGGAAATATTAATGCAAAAAAATTCTTTACTGTGTTTTAAGAGAGAGAAGATAAAACACATGTAGATAAAATTAAGGTAGTTTTGCCCTCAAATTTCCACCAATGTGCTAACTATTATGACTCTACCATTCTTCTCTTTTTGAAGGATACTGGAAATGTTTGTTCTTATGCTTATTAAAAGTTACATTCTGTGCTGATGATGCTCTACAGAGATGCTTGCAGTCAAGTCTGATGCCCTAAGGCCAAATTGTGTAACCCATGTAGTAGAAAGAGAACTATTCCCACAAGTCGTCCACTATACTCCAAAAGTATACATGGCACACCTACATACAGAAACACACCACACACACACACACACACACACACACACACACACACACACACACACACACATACAAAAACACACATTTTAAATAAACATTAAAAACTTTTCCTTTAAAGTCTAACTTTAGAAACCTTAGTGTTTTAAAGTTTTAGCACATTAAACACGAGCTTCTAACCAAGTGTGGCAATACATACCTTCAATCCCATTACAGGAAACAGAGGCAAATGGGTCAGTGTGAGGTCAAGTCCAGCTATACAGTGAATCCCTATTTTTTTTAAAAAGCCCAAACTTCTTTAGCTATGAACTCCAGTAAAAACATTTATAAAAGTTACTTATACATATTGCCAAAATAGGCAGAACAGGGTTAAAAAGTAAAGGTTTAGAATTTTATTTATGACTATTGAATTTACACCTACTTCTAAGATCAAGTAGACAATGTATTAGTGTTGGTTATATGTACAATTTTTAAAAAGCTCTTCCATGGGAAAAATGACTAATTATTTCAGCCACCACTGATAGATCTTCATCTTCATCTTAGAGTTAGATTTTATAAAATTGCTCCCGACCCTGTTACCATGCATGGTGTTGCCATTATGTAGGCCTTATTAGGTAGTCATAATGTGATTTCTGGGTATACCTTCTCTGTCTCACCTGAGTTATACTGTCAGACAGAAGTCCTGATCTTCTGGATCTGAAAATCTTTCTGTACCTCTGTTTCATGATTTCGCCTAAGAGTTTGGTATGAGGGCTACATCATAAATATATATAAAATCACAAAGCATCAATATTGGGTAAATAGTCCATGGTCATTTATTCTCTGAATTTTGACCAGTTGTGAATCTGTATAATGGTCTCCATTTATTACAAAAACAAGTATTTTTGATGGAAGTGCTGAGAAGCACATTTCTCTGTCAGTATACTAATGATAAATATAACAATAAATATTTATAATATGCTTAAAATAGAGGAAATTGGCAGGAGTTGTTGCTCCTATGGAATCTATGACCTCTCCAGCCATGGATACTTGTTTAGGTTTATAGTACCAGGCATTAATTTTTCTTTGAGTAGGACTTAATTTCAATTGCACAGCTACTGGTTAACCACAAGATGAGAGCACCGCTACTGCATCACTGGAAAAATATTTCCTGGCTGTTCCATGTTGTTTTCAATAGGTTTTATGGCTGAATAGGTCTATTGATTGCTTTTCTTGATTGACAACTAGCATTGAACCTTCCCACATTATGAGAGCTAGTGCTCAGGGAGGAGACTCCCAAGTCTGCTGTCCAGCGTGTGCAATGTTTTCAGCAATATGGTCTTTCCTTCAAATCTCAGAGACAGCCATGTACAATGGCAATGGCATATACCATTTGAGCAGTATCTTGGTCCTCTCATACATTGACTAGTCACACACACAAAAAAATTCTCCATGCCTTGGACTGGGATTTTGTTAGTGATTCTACAGATCTTGGGGAAACATTATCAATGTTTTGTCACTTCACAATCATAAAGCATTATCACTTCAAATATATAATTTCAATATAAAAAGGAAGTTTATAAAACAATACGTTAACCTCCAATTTTACAAAGAGCCTCACAGTTCTCTCTCTCTCTCTCTCTCTCTCTCTCTCTCTCTCTCTCTCTCTCTYTCTCTTTCTCTCTCTCTCTCTGTGTGTGTGTGTGTGTGTATGTGATCTATCCTCTCCAGTTAAGTCTTCCCCAAAGTTTCCATTGCCTCCCTATGCAATAGCACCTTTCCTGCTATCATCCCTTTGGTTTTAAACATAATAAATAATTTCTAACAAGATAAGGATAGGACTGGTCTTACATTCTCATACACTACTTAATTAACTCAGGAGCTTCCTTCTCCCACAGAGCTAAGGCTGATCTTATCTTTGTAAGATGGCTCTTTTTCAAAAGGTGTTATAAAATACACCCCCTCTCTGTACCACATGATCAGACTTTTCTGCTCAAAGCAGATCCCTTTCTGCTTCTCTTCCATATTGCAATACAATCAAGGGACTTCTGTAGTACTTATGTGCCCTATTATCTGAGCCTGTCAGCTACAAGAATCATAATCCAAGTAAACACTTTCACTTTCACCAAGTATCCAACTTCAGATACCTTGTTATTCCAATGCAAAATGGCCTAATGTCCCCACATAATAATGTTTAAGACAGATCAGTATATTTGCAGTCTACCTTGTAAATATCTTGCTCAGGAAAGCCTTTGATTTCTGGATACAATAAAGATTTTATCTATCGTATTTAGCTCAGTTTTATTTTATCTGTTATATTACATGTCTCTATTTAATTCTTGTGAATCTTCAAGAATATGTGCAGAATTTGGAAAGGCTATCCAGTAACCCTAAATTTTCTGCCTGGGCATACATGATATATGTTACAGGATTAAGTGTTGGTGAATAACAACTAACGCTACACTTTGCTTCTTTCTAAAGATTTGTTTTATTTATGTATATTTGTATGTGTCTATTTGAGTTTATACCACATGTGTGTGGAAGCCTTAGCAAGGCAGAATAGGGTATTAGATTCCCAAGGACCAGGAGTTAACATGTAATTTCTAAGACAATGGGTGTAAGTACTAGTGATCAAATACCAGCACTCTCAAAGAATAGCAAGTGTTCTTAGCTACTGAGTCTTATCTCCTAACCAGTGCTTTTATTTCATTTTGATTTCAAAGGACATACACTTTAGACATTGGCTACAATAGATTTGATTTTCTCATTTTCTTTAATATAAATTCTAGCAATCTAAAAATTATAAACACATCTTACTTATGACATTGGTGCATTGATTTCAAGTCAACTGGATTTGGTTATCCACATAAAATATGTATTTATTTCCATTATTCAATTTCTCGTGTGTTTGATTGTATTCCTTCTTGTCTTTTCTTGACAATCATAAGGCTGTGGGTCCCAACTTCTAATATCAATGTTCTGAGCCTACACTGTAGAGAAAGCAAAAGGAAAATTAACTGCCCAACTCTCATACTATTTATAATGTATCTGATTCAATATGGAAACTCCACCCATTGCTACAATGACTCATGAGTTATAGCATATAACAGTCACAAGGCACCGTCCATCTGCTCAACAGCATTGATCTAGGTGACAGATTCTGTGACTGAAGTTGGGTTAATAAGTCATGAATGCAGGTCTTGTATATACTTCAGAGTATATAGAAATATACATAATTTTTCCCTTGTCTCTGTGAACTGTACAAAACCATCCCTTCCATCAGTGTGATATGAGAAACAGCTGCATAATTTGACTTGAGGATCAAGGTGAATTTGGCATCTAAGATAGCAGGGAAGAGAGAAGGAAAAAGCTACCTGTTTCTGGACATTCCGGAGCCACTGAATCAAGTGCACCAGAGGAGGATCTCCTTTTCAATTTCCACTTTGTGGTGTCGTAAATTCCCTTTGTCAGCTGAGTCAGTTAGGGAGGACTGTTACTAAAACCACATTCAGTAGCACATCCAGTTTTGAATTTGGGTAAGTTATGCTCCACTGACTTCTAGGTCTCTGATCACACCAGGCCCCTTTTCTTTCTTCACTGTTCTCACTCTTATGCCTACTTCCTTAGATCCCGGCACTCGATTCCCCTTCCTGGGAGGCACTTTTCATTTGTCTTATCTTTCTGCATCATTCACAGCTTATTACTACTTTCCATAGACTAACACTCAGTAGGGATAGATTTAGGACAAAGATCATAGTAGTTTCACTGAGCCTCTGATTTGAGTTTCAGAGTTGCAACTGTCCACCTTAGGGTCAAACTGCCTGAAACACCTATTCATTATTTTGCTTTTCTTCTTTTCTATGTTGTTTAAATGAGTTTCAGGGGATTTCATAGCTTAATTGGTCCCTTGACGTATCCATGATTTAACCTCTTCAATTCATAACTAGGGAAAACTGCGATCTGGACATGTTGAGTGGCCTGCCCCAGGTCACACAGTTAGTCATCTTTAGGAAATATTGTGGATCAGATATATGGACCCTAGGTCAGTGCCCTCTGCTTGACCTCATACCCATTTTCCTTGGTGATACATACATTATAATGGGCAATATATTTGCAGATACCCTATGCAAACTGTGAAATGGCTACTTCCACTCCTGAAGAGAACATCTGGTGGACATAGAAGGAAGATACTGCCATTCGCACTCTAAGTGTCTGAACAAGCATCCTCTAAGTTCTAGATGCTCCTATAATTCCCTGGATTAAACAACCAAGGATAGTGTCAGGTTGCATGTGACCACTGTGCATGTCATCATGATCTGGAATTTCAATCCAATCAATGATTTTCAGGAAAATAATATGAAATGATTTTTTTAAAAAAATGGTTAAAAATAGCCAATAAAAATTCAAAACCCATCAGACCATAATTATTCCTAAATCCTAAGGCCCTTCAAAAGATTCTTATGTGCATTAAGGATTAACAACTTCTATACTAGAGCCATACCTCTTCTTTTTAAAAATCTAACTATTACTTTTTCCATGACTTGTAAAATAGTTTGTTTTTGAAAAATGGGATATTATGGTAGAGACAACTTTATAGGATTCAAGACTGTTAAGTAAGCTAATTTGGATCAAATGTTCAGAGCAACATCTGGTGGAACACATAAGCAATTAGTTTGTTATCAGTAAGTTCATCAGTTTCACCAACTATGTGAACTATTTTTTAATATTCTAGTCAAAAGAAATATAAAAGATATATTAAAATAATGAGAGGGGAAATATCAGGTGAATGTGGGTGGGAGTTTAAAATGAGGAATTTATGCCATAAAAAATGTAAAGATAAAGTGGACAGAAGGAAATTACAGAGCAGAGGGAGACTGCTCTTTTTCTGACATATAGTTTAATAACCAGCACTGGGCACAAAGGGTATGCTTATATACCAGAAGTTAGCCATTCTCAATACACAACTGCAAACAACCTGAACCATTGTTTTATGTCATTTACAGGAGAGAAAATTGCAAATATTGACCGAATATAAAATCATGTCGTCTTATGCAATGAATGGGAACAGTGGTCATTCTGAGAAAGGGCTAATTTTGAGTAAGAAAACCAAGAGATTTCTGAAACCTAAGTTTTAGGTATATGTATCATCTATTATTTGTAAGTGTATTTATTCCTCAAATTCTTTTTGCAAGGACAACATACCTTGCATCATGCTAAGGATATAAAGTTAGAAGACAGTGGAAAAGATGGATAGGGGAAGCTGACTGAGAGGTCTGATGAAGTCACAAAACATTGCACATAAAGCTCAAAAATATTTGTGTAAAATTATTCTAAAGGAGGATCCTAGTGTCTGCTACTTGTTTTTAATCTTAGTTTGTGTTTCTAGTGCTGAACATTGTCACCTTATGTGGATTAT
>BDUI01000912.1:22855-33286 GCA_002335545.1 Apodemus speciosus
GGGGGGGAGGGTCGAAACAAGGTTTCTCTGTGCAGCCCTGGCTGTCCTGGAACTCACTCTGTAGACCAGGCTGGCCTTCAACTCAGAAATCCGCCTGCCTCTGCCTCCCAAGTGCTGGGATTAAAGGCGTGCACCACCACTGCCAGGCAATTAGTGAGTTTTCAATCTCCAAAGAGGCCTACGATTTTTTAAAATGATATTTCTCAAATTAGTTCAGTCAGCAATTCCTTTTAAAAGCACAACAATTAATTTTTCTCAAAGAAGCACCCCAGCACAATGTCTGTGTCTTCTTTCAGACCTGTCCAGGAGCCACTGCCATGTAGACAGTCAGAAGGCTCTGTAAGATATGAGTCTCCATTTTCTCCCATATTAATTTTACAAATTAACTCACCTATTCTACATCACGTTTAATATTATCCTCTCATGGAGACAATCATGTTTGCAATTTTAAATGGTTCCCTAAAGAAATGCTTTGAACAAATGCCAAAGAAAAGTGCTTATTAGTTTACTTTGGTGTATCCCTGTAGCTCAGCTTTCTATAATAGGAGAGCTGATTATCCAGAAAGGCTTTTTTAGTGACTATAAAATCTTGTTAATCAGGTACATAAGGACAGAGAGATAGGTAAAAGAACAAAATAGTTCATGTTCTTAGAAACTTCTCTGCATAGGCTGTTAATCAAAATGTTAGGGATACAGTGGAGCTCAGCGGTGATAGTTGCTAAGATACACCTGGGTTTGATCTCAGCACCACACACATATTCACACATGCATGCACACATACATATATGCAAAACACATGCATGCACAACACACATCCATACACACTACTTATTTAACTGCATGTTAAACTTCTGAGATTCTTATCTCCTCTTTACTTCCATGCCTGTATAAGTCATCTATTACATTCCTCTTAATTTTAAATAGGTGATTTAGATAAAACGCTGAAAACCTATAAATCTTCTGAGTCTTTTCTGAAGAAGGGTTCATCTCCCCTTAACAGATCTTTTACTGTAAAGAGGCTGATCAGCTAAAATCACATGAATAGCCATGAGTTAAGTGGTTACGGCGTGTGCCAGACACAGTGCTAAATTCATCTTATGAATCACCTTGTTTATCAGAACAATCACATGATATCTGGATCATTATACATTTACTATATTCAGGAAATGGACAATCCAAAAGAGGTGCAGTTTTCTGACATATTTGTTGGCAGCATCTTCCCAGAACTCATGTTGTATCCTACTGTGAGGCTGGGAAACACACTTTGCTTGCTTTTCTGGATCCATATAACATTTCTTGATGACTAATATCTGAGCATATCTAATAATACAATATTCTTTATGGGAGTTTATGGCCTTGTCCAGATAATCTCATAAGAGCCAATCTCCACCTCAGGTGAGTGTCCTCCAACCAGCCAACAAACCTCTTTCCAGCCCGATGCTGTGGGCCACTTCTTTTTACCCCCACCCCATACAGCCTTTTAATTACCTACAGCCTATATTTCATAATGTCCTTTACCTCTTCCAAGCAATTCCATATTTTTTTTATATTTTCTTTATTTACATTTCAAATGTTTTCCCCTTTTCTTGTCTCCCCTTCAGAAACCCCTGTCCCACTTTCTAGAGCCACAATACCACCTCTCCTAAGCTAAAAAGTTTCAGTTTTGCCTGGATCCAAGTTTTATTTCTTTTTCCTAAACATTCTGGACTTGGCAGCAAGAAGCCAAGATTCTGCCAATAATTTATTATATGGCCTTGGGAGAAATCACTTAATTCATCAGGTCACAGTTTCCTTGGGTATAAAACGTGGGGTATTAGACTAGTCCCTTTGAGYTGGAAACCTCTGTGATTTTAAGGTCAAGTATGAAATCTTGAGAGAAGGATTGTTTGGGGTGGGAGTGAAAAGAAAGATACGACTGAGCCTAGAGATCTTTCTCATTTTATTCCAAAGGTTCAGGGCCATTTCATACAGGTCCACATTTACTTAAAGACATTGAAAATGATACTATTCCAAAGTGGCATGATAATGTGTGTCTGCAATCCCAACACTCAGAAGGCTGAAACAGGAGGATTGCTGCAATTTTGAGGCCTGCCTGAGCTATATAGCATGATGAAATAATAGTAATAATAATTGATAATAATAATGATAATAATAATAATAAATTGTGTGTATTTTACAAGCTAAGAAACAAGAAAGCCCTCATTTAAACATGGCTCCATGGTTCATAACACATTCCTCATGCATAAATAGAACATAACATTTAAAACCACTTACTCTGTAATATATTTTTTTTGGCTGGGAGTTAACTATGTGAAACTCTATAGAACACTGACTTTTTCTTTATCGTACTGAACAAAGGCATGCTATTATGTAATGACAAGGGTCCTTGAGCACTCAATCTAATTATTACTGAGGGATTTTGTTTGTTTGTTTTTGCAGATAATTATGACTCATATTCACTGACCACCTACTATCAGGTCTGACTCCAGGCTTGATTATTTACATACGTAATCTCTGTCTTTCAAAAAGCTTACCGAGTATGTGTAATTACACCCACTTTCCTCATCACAAAAGTCCTTCTGGAGTACACTGACGTTGCTGAACAACCTCTAAATAAGAAACTAGGATGAGAAGCCAAGCTTACAAACCTGTTCTGACATTCTGCCYTGAAACAGCAGAACATGAATCTATTCAGTGTTTGAAAGAGTCACAAGACCTATTGAGTCCATATTATACAACAATGCTTCTAAGTGTCAGGAACAGCTTATCAGCTAGATTCTACCATTATCCCGTCGGGCAGGCATATAAATGGAAGCACATAAAAATACGACTTTTCCAGGGGTATAGAGTAAAAGAGACTCAAGCTCACTACCCCTTACCAGCAAACAACTTAAAATCTGGCAAAAGTTTTCAAATAACTAGTGAAATCCTTTCAGTTTTAAAACTTTTGACACACCTACATATATTTCGGAAATTTACAACAACAACAAAACAAAGACCTCTCTGGATRGAACACATTTCCATACTCCTGGCCCATCTCAGTTGGGTCAGTTCCCCATGGTTTCTTTTCTTTATGGGAACTGTGCATGCCAACAAGGGTCAGCAACCATGGTAATGGCAATGATTGACAATGGTGATAATGAGATGATGATGATAATAACAAGATGATGATGATGATGATGATGATGACCATGACAACGACAATGATGACAGCAAGAACAGTAGATCCTAGACTCAACCATTGCGACTCTTAGGTACTACCTAACCATGGAGAACATACTTTAAAATTTAAACACCAAAAGTTCATTTACAAAGATAAGTGCCATTGATCCCTTTAAGATTCTAAAACTTGGTGCCTTCTTATTGATAATGATTATATGTAATGTTGTTAGCCTGAACAGAGACACTTAACAAGTATTTTGTCAAATAAATGAAAAAGCGAAACTTAAAAACAGAGCGGAAATAATATACTGCCAATTGTAAAAGGCTTTAAATAAAGTTCATGGTAAACCTTAATTTCAAATAAACTCATTGATGTTGTAAACATTCACTATGTTGAAGTGTTTAAAATTTTATGCATAGAATCAAGTTCTCCATTGTAATATTAATTTTCCAGTGCCTTTTCAATAGCATCTTAAGAAAATGAACTAGAAGATGGATGCTTTACGATAGCAGTGCATTGGAGCCAGGGTAATGAGCCCTATGTCAATGTTTCCATTTAAGACTTTTTTTCAGCAATTTAATGACTGGATTGTAAAACTGTGACTAAGTGGAACCTGGCAACTGCATTCTTAGTAACGTTTAGAAAAAAACTGCAAGTAAACTAAAAGTAATGGCTTTCCATTGGGCAACTTTTAAATATAATTTGTAGGAACATATGCTGTTAAGGAAAGTTACATAAAACTTTTGTTCAACTGGATTCATAAGTTTATTTTGGAAGTATGTTGCCAAATGCATTTAGTCAAGTCTTTTTCTATAAAATGATCTGTTATCTGAGATAGGCAGCCATGTTCTTTCTTACTGGATATAGAATGTATGAGGAAGATTAGAATTAGTCCACCAGTCTTCTTCACAGCATTTGTAAGTTCAGATATGCCTACAAGGGTGATATACAGAGAAACAATAATAAAATCAAATGGAAAATGAGACTTCATTGAAAGCCCTGATAACAGTTTGTAGAGTTGGGAACTTCAATCAGGAGTCAGAGACACTGGATTCAGCTGGTGTCAGCTCTAGAAGCTATTAGTTTGTGTGACCCAAGCAAGCTATTTAACCACATTGTAGCTTAATTATCTTGTTTTATTAAAAATATTATTTTATTAAACATGTAGGTGTGTTTTGCCTCTATGAATCTCTGTATTATCTGTGTGCCAGGTACCCATAGAGGCCAAAGGAAGTTGTTGAATCCTCTGGAACTGGAGTTACTGATGGCTTTGAGCTGTTCTGTGGGTGATAGGACACAAGCCAAGGGCTCTCTGTAAGAGTAAACACTGCTTATTACTGCTGAGCCATCTCGCTAGTTCCAGCCATTTCACTGTAAACTGACAATAAAATGATCCAGTTTCTATCTCATGGATCAGTTTATTTAGCAAAGAGCAAAAACTAAGCATTTTAAAACTTGCTTTATTGAAATATAAAATAAAGTATTTTTAAATAATGACGATTTCTCTAAATGAAGTATGATTAATTAGTAGTGACTGGAGGTTTGGAAACGATGTTTGTATTTGATTTGTTAATTCTCTAAGAATGAAGAATATCAAGTCACCTAAAATCATGTCAACTTCTGTGTCACTATCAAACATCTTCTTAAGATGCCTAATTGGCAAAAACAACCAATGTTTCCAGTGTTAACATTAAACAATGATACAGTATGGTGGTAGAAGGCATAAGCTTACTGGTAAAATATTTACCTAGCATGCAGGAGATCCTGGGTTCAATCACCAGGACAAAAGGGGAAAAAGGGTAGGAGGGTGGAGTTGCTGAAAATCACGTTTTATGCAGATTAGTCAAAATACACTAGAAGGGGTCAAACACATGTTTTTGTTTCAATTTAAAATGAAAATGGTGTACATCTCATAAAGTATCTAAGTTAGTGCAAACAAGTTTCAATGGATCCACTTGAACTAGAAACATGATTCTTGTCAGCCCCATACAAGAGCCAGTAAGACAGCCCCCTACGCACACACATAATAACTTAAAATCTTTTCAAATTTTATAGTAGTTTTTATATTTAAAAAATTTCAAATTCAAATATATTTTTATCCTTTTCTTTCCCTCTCTCAAGTCCCACCGCATCCTCTCCCCTTTTATACCCACCTAACTTTAAGTTCTTTCTCAGAAGAGACAAAAACCCAGTTCAACAATAACAACCCTCATCCCCCCCCAAAAAAACCCAAAACCAATAAAACCACATCCAAAAAGAAATGAAAAAGTACTATAAMCCAATAAAACCATATAAAAAGGTCTGTGGAGTCTAATTATGTTAGTCAACTACTCCCGAACAGGAAGCCTATCCGAGAGTGACTGAATTGATACCCAGGGCCACTCTAATGGAAGAAACTGAGMTTCCTCTCCCAACAAGTATAAGGGACAGCCCGGTTGTTAACCTTTACCCTAGTGACTAAGTTTTCAGTAATTTATTCATTTAGTCTTTTTTTAAAATATAGTAAAATAAAATAAAAACTATCACACCAAAGCTGAACAAGACAAATGAGCAGAAGACAAAGTGCTCTTGGAGTACAAAGTACACACAGTCTTCCTTTAGGGTACTGTGTGCACACAGGCTTCCTTCAGAGCAATGCCTGTGACTGACCTGACTCCTGCTTACTGCTTCATCACTGTTCCCATCAACCCTTTCAAGAACTTTCCCCTGTATCAGGAAAGAATACAAGGCCCAAAAAGCTACACAGGCACTTACCTTTGCAGAATGCTATCTCCATGCACCAGAACATCCTTTGCCTGCTACCTTCATTTGTGAACTAGCCCCCCACCCCCAGTTTACAGTTCACCTTATTCTTGACAGATCCTCTCTAGACCATGAACACTCTCAGTGGCAGTCAATAACTTAGCCTCAGCAGTGAACACATACTGAGTAGTGATTCAGATTGTTGTTTTCTCCTCCCAAAATTCTAAGTAGGCACAGAGAGAAAAGCAAAACATAAATGTGAAGAGCATGGGTTCCTTTCCTGCAGCTTACCAACACCCATCATCTTAGATCCTATCTTCCTCTGAACAACACAGGTAATACCTACCTCAAAGGACTTCTGCAAGGAGACAATAAATGCAAACTACTGAGCACAGTGCCTGAAGCAGCAGAAGCAACACGTGCATGACACAGCTTTTTAATAAACCATATTTGAAACACTTCAGACAAAACAACGCAGAAAGTTAGGCTCCTTGCCAGAGGTGATCACCAAAGTCAATGATTAGAGTCAAGTTTCCCACAGGAATCCCAAGCCCTCCTTGTTCCACATAATCCTTCCTGGCAGTGGGTCTCCTTAGCATTGGGCTTGGACTGTAAATGCACGGGGGCCCAAGGCTTTGAACAAGTCCTTCACCTCCTCTCACAGGTACCAGGTACCTGTACATGTGAAGAGAGAAGGACTCAAAACACAAACCAATATCACACACATCTTTGTGGCTTGAAAAATAACACTTGAGAAAATAGCTTTTTAATGACATTTTCCTTCTAATTTAAGCCAAAATTATTTTTCCCTGTTTAGTAATGAATCAAGTAATTCATGAGTAACCTGGGGATTCTGCCTAGACTCAGAGTTGGGTAATAATATACTAAAAGTATATGTAGTTAAGTTTTTGAAAAAAAAAATGACCTCCTGATATTGAGTATCTCATTTCACTACTTTCAGTACCTTTGCTATCTGCCAAGAAAAGAAGAGCCAACTAATAAAACCCATGACGAATTATCATTTTTAACATTCACTTACAACATGTAAATATAAAAGTTGCTTTCGTTCCCTGCAATAGCAATTCATCACCTCATAAGCCAAAATTTTCCTTATGGTTCTACTCATATCTCATTACAAAAAGAAAAAAGTTGTTATAATTTATAGTGATTTTCTTCTATAAAGTAATATTCATGCCAACATAATGTTAAAGTGTATTTATAATATTGTACTGTAGGCAATGAGCAAGGAAGAGAAGGAAGCTTCATTTTACAACTTGGACAAATATTAAAGCCTTCTGACTGGAAACTCAATGGATTCTGCTTCTTAACAGGGCATTTTTTTTATTTCTTCTCACTACCTTAGTCTGGGGTAGTCAAATTCTCAGTCAAAAAAAAAAAAAAAAAGAAAACTGAAAAATACAGGGCTTTTTAGTCAAAGGCATTCTTGGTAACTAACTAATAGAGCAGTGAAGGTAAGCCCACTTCCCACATTCTGCCTGCATACAGCCTGCAGGAAGATGACCTTGGTTGGCCATGGGACCTCTTTGCCTTTTATCCTAATTGGCAGGAGGTAGACAGTAGTACCTGACCCATGTTTGGTGCTCCAAAGGCCTTCAGTGGCTGCCATGATTAAATCTGTGAACTGGTGGCAATATTCTCTCAAACACTTGTTATAGGAAAAGGGGGAGAGAAATCCACGTACACGTGGAACTGATATTGAAGGTACACTGTGAATATGAGTCCAAAATGACAGCAACACATGCCACTAAAATCCCAGTCAAGAATCCAGCTAGTGCAGATTCCAGCCACGCCAGGAGGAAAGGTTATTTCCTAGGGAAGACACATTTTCTGAGAGTTCCCACCTGAAGAATTAGGAACAAAGCTTTTACCCAGAGATCCATAGTTCCCTCCCCTCAGAAACACAATGTCATCTGTACCTGGAAGGTAATTAGTACAGTCATTTCAGGACTAAAAACAAAAACACTACACAGGAAAGTAGATAACAAGCAAAAATAATTTATTATATTGCTTAAATATAAAAAGGTGAATAAAAACTTAGGAATAGAGTCACAAAAGGATATTCACTTGTTTTAAGCCAGTTGATATAATATGAAGTTAAGGTTCTATGAAATATATATAAAACTTCCTGTATGTGTTTGTTACTGTTTTGCACAATAAACTACCATGAAATTGGACACATAAATTCACTTATGAAACATTTTAYCCTCAAGAAATTTCTTTTTTTCTGTCTATCTTTGTCTCGCTTTCTCTCTCTGCCGCCTTTGTCTCTTTGTCTCTGTCTCTGTCTCTGTCTCTGTCTCTGTCTCTGTCTCTCTCTCTCTCTCTCTCTCTCTCTCTCTCTCTCACACACACACACACACACACANTCTCTCTCTCTCTCTCTCTCTCTCTCTCTCTCTCTCACACACACACACACACACACACACACACACACACACACACACATACTTCAGTGTCTTCCATGGATAAAACCCAGGTATCCAGCTGTGCTGAGATCCTATCTGTACACTGACTAGGAAAGATCACCCCCGCCCCAGACTCCTTGGCTAGTTGACCAATTTACCTGCTTTTTAGGACTAATGGTATTATCTCAGTCTCATCTGTGGAGCCTGGCCATCTTGAAAAAGTACCAGATTGCAGCTGTTTGCATTTTTTTAATTTTTTATTCAATATATTAATTTACATTTCATATGATTTCCCCCTTTCCAGGCTCCCCCTCCCCACAAGTAGCATAAACCCTCTTCCCTCCCCCTGTCCCCCCATTCACCCCTTCCCTCTTCCCTGTTCTGGTATTTCCCTACACTGCTGCATTAAGCCTTTCCAGAGTCAGGGGCCCTTCCTTCCTTCTTCTTCGACATCAATTGATATGTGGATTGTGTCTTAGGTATTCCAGTCTTCTAGGCTAATATCTGCTTCTCAGTGAGTGCATACCTTGAGTGTTCTTTTGCATTTTAAGGACATGTAATATATTAGAGGTATACATATGCAATAAGAAGAAAAAAGGCTGACCCACAACCTTAGCTATCTAACTTTTGGCATTGCCTAAAACCAAGTCACAATCTCTACCAGCCTTCACAGAAAGGACATCACACAGAAGATGTGTATTAGAGTGTCATCTAGGCACAAGACTGCAAGCCACAGCAGTCTTTTCTGCTGCAAAATAAGATAACCATATCCTTCTGGCTTGGAAACTTCATTGTAAATATTTCTCGAAAGAAATATTAATTAAAAACAAAGTAAGACAAAAATATATTCAATTCTTAAACTATATTACATATATATATATACTACTCCCATCATCATAAGACAAATTGAATTATATATTCTTTAACTTCTTCCACTTAAATCTAGAGAAACATGATAAAAACATTGATAGCTATAGATACATAAACCACTACTGATACATAAATACATTATTCAGGCAGACAAATTCATTAGTGGCAGGCATAGCACAGGAACAAGGAGGAAAACTCTCCAGCACAGCTGCAGTGCGAGTAGACCTCCAGTGTCTGTGTTTACCTCACCACTACCCTGATACACCACAATTAAGATACCACCCTCCTACTAGCATTAAATCTGCTGTTTATCATTATCATAAATATTTCCTGGGATTCTTTTTCAAAAGTGTGCCTTACGAGCCAAATTGTATAACTTGTTTTCTTCCTAAAAGGCATTACCACACAGTTTTCCAAGAGCAGATTGCCTACTTAGATAGGCTGGGTTTATGCAAATGTAAGWCACAAAATTACAACTATTTTAAGCTATATTACTTTAATTACAGTAAGGCAAAAATATTCTGTCTGTGTATTCGTGTGTGGACTTAGATATAAAATATGTTACAATCACAGAAATCTTGGTCTTTATTTCTGTGCCACTCGTTTAGAATTTATTGACACTCACTATACAGTACAGGCTGTGTGTTATCATCCTTGTGAAAGGAACCTGACAGAACTACAGAGACAGAAGAACTTACGGCCTAAGACATTTCCATTTGTGGTCAGCCTGCTCCACTGTCTCCAGACTGAGGTAAAGCAAATAATCTTGGCAGGGAAAGTGAAAAAGTGAACCTGGTCCCCTAAGTTTTCAGGAAGCAGACAAGGAATGATGGTTTCTCCCTTCTCCTTTTCAGTCTATGCAGGCTCCAGGGTATGGAGTGGAACTGCCGACACTCAGGTAGGTCTCCTTCCCCTCAGGTAGGACTGTCCCTGGAAATGCCCTGGAAGGCACATCCAATGGTCTGCATTGCCAGTCTCTGGCACTTCTTAATCTATGTAAGTTGACAATGAAGGTTAATCATAATAGATGAAAACTAAAGGAAAGAGATATTGGACAAAAGTCCTTTGTGATTTAGTGTCACAATTTTGTTAAGACTACTGGTTCTCACTGCTGGTGGGATGCAAGCTGGTACAGCCACTCAGGAAATCAGTCTGGCGGTTCCTCAGAAAACTGGACACAATACTTCCGGAGGACCCAGCCATACCACTCCAGGGCATATATCCAGAAGA
>BDUI01000912.1:83315-95003 GCA_002335545.1 Apodemus speciosus
GCTAGACATGGGAATGAAGACTGAACAGGCAGGGTAAAGGTGGGATTGCTCACCGGGCTGGGATAGTATGCAGGCTGAAAGAAGAGAACTAGACCTAGGAATGCAAGGATAGCACAAACAGGCAAGGATCTGCAAAACTGACTGACCAGCATGGTGCGAAAGCTACAAGACTAGGCTTCACAGTGTTTAGAGGGCCATATGTAGTTTTCTTCAGGTAGTATTTGGTTATGGCTCAGGTCAGTCTAAATTCAGTATGTAGCCCAGCCTGGTGTGAAGCTCAATCCTCATCTTAGCTCCTACGTGCCAGGACTACAGATTTAAGCCACTATGTTCAGCTCCCAGATAGATATGTTCTTTTTAAATATTACTACGATGGTTATATTTATAACTACTATGAACCATGAATGATTTTTTCTGGAAAAAAGAAACCTTTACAACTAAATTATTTTTAATTATCATTACTTCAAATGAGAGTTGGTCCTGTGTTTACTTCTGAGCATAATGATCTGAAAATATAAAACATGAAGTTAGAGAAGAATATCTGCTAACTTAAAATGTTTAATGTTCTGAGTTGTGTTGTTTCAAATGACTTGTATTAAAATGGAGTTTGATCCCAAAGCCAGAATCCCCCATTGTATTATAAGCTCAYTCATTATCCTAAGTAAAGTAAAATGTGCATCATCAAGAGCATGCCTATTAAGCCTGCTTCATCAAATATCTGTAACTCCAGCATATTTTTCAGTACTATACAAAAGGAGGTTAAAATAAACACTGGCCAGGTGCAAGCTCTGTACTCAATAGATGCAAACAAAGATTAATTTTTGAGTCTCAACATTGTGATACTTTTGATTACAATTTTACTCATCTTTTTCCATTTTCAGTTGAAAGCACTGGATAGACATAGACAGGACAAAACTCTACACAACAGGCTGTAGCCATGCCATAAACCCAAAATCCTTTCTGCCCATATTTGCAGAGGTCTTCCTTAGGAGTTTGCAGCTAGTTGCTATATGCCCTTTACAAGCAGTGTTCCCTTGGGGAAGTATATTCTCATTGCCTCATATTTCTCATCTGTAAAATAGAAATTAAAATATCTGTGAGTCCCCAGGCACACATATAGCAGAAGACTGAATGGCCTTGCCTCAATGGGAGACAATGCACCTAATCCTCTTGAGACTTGAGGCCCCAGGGAAAAGGGATGGCTGGAGGAGGGTGCAAGTTCTCGGAGGGGAGGGGTAGGGGGAATGGGATGAAGAACTGTGGAAGGAAAACAGGAGAGGAGCAACAGCTGGAATGTAAATAATTAAAATAATTTTTTGAAAAGGAAGGAATCATAAGGTACAAAGATGTTAATGTCTCAACACAATAACATATCCCTTTCATGGTATTCGTGTCAAGACATTCTCTAAACATTACTCCTTTTAATCCATTAACAGTCCTGAGCGGTGTATATTACGATCGTACTCTCCTAGCAGAACATGACGCTAAGCCACAGCTCTAATTGTTTCATAGGACAACTCAGCAGATGAACAAAACTGATCACTGGATAGTGCTAACCAACTATTGGTTGGTTACAACATTGCAACAAACTAACCAATGAACATTCAACAAGGGAAATAAAACCCCAGTGTCCTGAGATATCCATAGTATTTAATAAGCTAATTTCTCAGATTAGAAAGGAACATTAACAAGAGAACAAGGAGAAAAGTCACTCAAGTGATTTTCTGTGTTCTGTTAGTGTTCCGTCAAATGGCGGTCAGTATAGCCCTGCACCACTCACAATTATTCCCTGACTTTATAGTTATGTGTCTTGTTTGCCAAATAATCAAGCTCAGGTTTCTCATAGTAAACAGAAGTTTATACAGAAATAAAGCAGAATCATTCATTCAATTACTAATAACAATGATAAATGATATCTATGTTTGAGTGGTATGGTAATTTAATAAGATATAGGTTAGCTTTTTTTGGTCTTGTGCTGTTTAATAACTCAGAAGACTAAGGCATGTTTAGTTCCTTACATGTCCTATTCTGCCTCCTTACATCACACTCTTGCCTTTGAGAAAACAACCAACCCTTCTGCATTCTGTCACCACACTGTACTACTGCTTCCAGGACCAATGCAGAAGTGACTGTAAGAGATTGTCCTTTCTTTACTATGCTTTTCCAAAAACCTAGTGTTACAGCATTAAAAAGAAACCACTGCACTTGGTGTGACAGTGGAGGACAAAGGTGTGAAAATCTGCAGCATACACAGCAAATGGAAGATAAGCTTAAAGAAGACCTGGCTGTGACCTACAAGTAAAGAGACACTCTAGCCAACCCTGTGTGGATCTCCAAAAAAGAGGCTAAGTTTCAGTGGTATTTTTAAGCTGAATGGCTGCATGAGACTCCGATTAAAGCACAGAAACCCACCATGTCCTGCATCTCCCCAACCTGGGTGGCACAACAGCCTCTCCACCACCAGAGACCGAAATTCCCAAAAGATTGGTTAGGAGGATTGAATTACCTAGGTTAGGGAGCTCAACTAAGGAACTCGAGCAAAATTGTTTAATTATTTATTTATTTGTTTCTCTGTTTTCTGCAGATGCTAAAAAGTATCTTAAAAATTATAGTAGTTTTTAATCACAAAAATTTCCCACCCAAAATAACAGCATAATTGATATCCAAGAAGGCGCTAATTTGGACCTAATGACCACAGGTACCCATAAATATTTTGCTCTGAGCACCAATCACAGGAAATTGGTCCTATAGGAGGAATCCCTACTATAATTGAAATTAAATGCCCCTGAAAGCTTGGAAACAGGGAACAGAGACTCAGAGTTGGTTTTAGGATGATTTAAAATAAGTATGTAATCACACATTGCTTATACAGTCAAGATAATTGAGAATACTAATGCCCCTATTGCTCTGTTAGTTCAGGAGGATACTGCTGGGGCTTTGGGCTGTTGATCACTCTACCCAATTCTCTTTGCACTCCCAAAAATGCAGTAGAATGTTCTTCTGAATTGGCTCTGAGGTTGGCTTTCCAGATTACATCAGTGACCCAGTGCAATGAAGATAGAACTAAGCTTTTGTCCTGTCCCCCAAATACTACCCAGCTATTTCTTTATTTCTACTTGTTGAGAATGGAATCTGCAGTCGAATTTCTTAAGTATTATTAATTAAGTTATTTATAATAAATAAAATATTCTTAAACATAAGCATTTGCATAAGCAACCATGTAACAACAGTATACTGTCACAAAAATATTGGCAGTGCTATATAAAGTGTTGACTATTGATTTCAAGAGAAATAACCATGTATCACTTTATTCACCTTACCAGTTAAGTGAGTATGCACTTTTGAGAAATGGGATTAGAAAGGTTTGAAGCACTGAAGCATTTTCAATTTTTCTATAAAACTAGATTTGAGAAAAGAAATAAAACATCATACATGTATCATCTTTCTCTAAGAGTAAAGAGAAAACTTTCTTGAGGGACAAAGTCTTTCTATGTTGCATAGGACTAACTTCAAACTCACTATGCTGTCTATAGTATCAAGATCTTTCTCTTGCAGCTTCCCAAATGTTAGAAGGACAAACGTATACCACTGGGATGTCATTAATGTCTATACTTCTTTGCTAAAATGAAGGCAGTATGATTTCTTTTAATTATGGGACATGCAGTACAAGAAGGTCAGATTTTTTGCCTAAGAATAATTGCTAAAATTTGGGACAAAATATATTAGTTAGAAAACTAAATATCACTCCTTAAAGAGTACTGGCCTTGAAAAGCAGCCATTCGCAGAGCATTTCACTCTGTTATCAGGTCCTCTACTACTCATTTCATTTAAATCTCACTGTAATCATAAGAGATTAATATACTTTTCTACATTTTAGGGTTAAAGATGCTAAGGATACTGTCATTCACTCGTTTATACAAGACATGACCAATAAGCATGACAGAAATTCAACCAATTCTGCTCATGCTATGAAGTGACAAACTCCAAATCTAGTGAACTGTGTGGCAATGAATGCTGCTTCTCTCATCAACTCTCATGCACTGAAAAGAATACACACTCCAATATTAACAGGGATTATTCCTGGTGATACACAAACAGAATCCAGTTGTGTGCAAGAAACATATTCCAGCAACAAAGATAGACATCATCTCAGAATAAAGGGTTGGGAAAAGCTTTTCCAAGCAAACAGACCTGAGAAACAAGGTGCACTCACTATTCTAATATCTAATAAAATAGACTTTCAACTGAAAGTAAGCAAAAAAGGTGAGGAAGGACATTTCATACTCCTTAAAGAAAAAATACACCAAGAGGACTTCACAGTTCTGAACATCTATGCCCCAAATGAAAGGGTAAACACATTCATAAAAGAAACGTTACTAAAGCTTCAATCATACATCAAACCCCACAACATTAACAGTGGGAGACTTCAACACACTATTCGCATCAATGGACAGATCATTGAGCCAGAAACAAAACACTCCCCTTTTAATAAATTTAATAATGTTTTATGTCTATCATTTTATCTGCATTATTTTTCATGATAATCTTCAATTTTAATGTGTCTGTCTATATATTTCTTGAATTTTACCAGAAATATTTTCCATGTAAGTCTTTATTTTTATCTGAAAATGTTTATAATTCCACTTTCAATCAACTTAGAATTATCTTTATACCTATGATTTTATCTGTATAATTTCCATGATAATCTTTAATTTTAACATGTTTTTCTATACATTTCTTCAATTTTATCAGAAATATTTTCCGTGTAAATCTTCAAGTTTATCAGAAAATGTTTATAATTCCACTTTCAATCAACTTAGGGATACTTTTATATCTACCATTATTATATCTATATAAAATTTTCCATGAAAATCTTCAATTCTAACATGTTTTTCTACATTTTTCTACAACTTTATCAGAAATATTTTCCACGTAAATCTTCAATTCTATCATAAAATGTTTCTATTCCATATTTCAATTAATTTAGCAATGTTTTACATGTCTACCACTTTACTCCTTAATTTTCCATGAAAATTGCCAATTTTAACGTGTTTGTCTGAAATATTTTCCATGTAAATCTTTAATTTAAAAAAAATTAAATGTTGATGTAGAGAAGGCCATCAACATTATCCACATTATCATCTTATTGGATGCTTAAAAGTCTTTGACAAAATCCAACACCCCTACATATTAAAAGTCTTAGAGAGATTTGGGAGGGTGCATACCTAAACACAAAAAGCAATATACTGTAGGCTAATAGCCAACATCAAATTAAATGGAGAGAAACTTGAAGCAACTCCACTAAAATCTGGACAAGGCTGCCACTCTCTCCCTATATCTTCAATATAGTATTTGAAGTTCTAGCTAAGGTAATAAGACAACTAAAATAGATCAAGGGAGCACAAATAGGAAAAGAAGTCCAAGTATCACTATTCACAGATGATATGATCATACCTGAAAATTCCACCAGAAAACTCCTTCAGCTGATAAACACCTTCAGCAAAGTGACTGGATAAAAAATTAACTCAAGAAATGGGGGGGGGTGATTGGGGATTGGGTGGAGGGAAGAGGAATTATGGGACATATGGTGAGGGGGAGACTGGGAAAGGGGAAAGTGGTTGGAATGTAAACAAAGAATATAGAAAATAAAAAAAAATTAACTCAAAGAAATCACTAGCCTTCCTTTATACAAGCCATAAATGGGCTGAGAAAGAAGTTAGGGGATAGCAGTGTGGAATGGGAATAATACCTAGAGGGAGGTTCTCCCTTCTCAAAGGAGAAGGGCAGACAGGAAGTGAGGGAGGTTCTGTGTGAGGAGGTACTGGAAGAAGAGGTGAAGCTGATATTGGGATGTAAAGTAAGTAAATAAATAAACATTAAAAAAGAAAAGACCTAGTTTCTATTTCCTTTAAGAGTCATGTTCATTGACAAGAATCCTGGGTTCATTTATAATTAATTCTCATTACAGGTGCTTTAATTACTTATTTAACATGTCTTCCTTGCCTGATTACAAGACCCATGAGAACAAGAACAATGTTTATCTCTACTTGTTGCTTATAATATATATATATGATTGTTTGCTGCTATTATTGTTGAATTCATGAGTCTATGTTTCATATTGATAGATATGAAGCTTTGTTTCCAATAAAGAACACTTCTATCCCCCCCCCCAAAAAAAAAGAATTACAGGAAAACACAACCAAACATGTAAAAGAATTGAATAAAACCATCCAGGATCTAAAAATGGAGGTAGAAACAATAAAGAAATCACACAGAAAGACAACTCTGGGGATAAAAAACCTAGGAAAGAGATCAGAAGTCATAGATGCACGCATCACCAAGAAAATACAACAGATAGAAGAGAGAATCTCAGGTGCATAAGATACCATAGAAAACATTGACAGCCAAAGAAAATGTAAATGCAAAAAGCTCCTAACCCAAAACATCCAAACTAAAGGTTAATAGGTATAGAAGAGAGTGAAAATTTCCAGCTTAAAGGGCCAGTAAACACCTTTAACAAAATTATAGAAGAAAACTTCCCTAACCTAAAGGAAGCCCATGAACATACAAGCAGCCTACAGAACTCCAAATAGATTGGACCAGAAAAGATATTCCTCCTGTCATATAATAATCAAAACACCAAAAGCATAAAACAAAAAAAGAATATTAAAAGCAGTAACAGGAAAAACATCAAGTAACTTATGAAGGCAGAACTATAAGAATTACACCAGATTTCTCACCAGAGACTATGAAAGCTAGAAGATCCTGGGCAGATGTCATACAGACCCTAAAAGAACACAAATGCCAGCCCAGGCTGCTATACCCAGCAAAACTCTCAATTACCATAGACAGAGAAAACAGGATATTCCAGGAAAAAACAAATTTATACAATATCTTTCCACAAATCCAGCCCTTCAAAGGATAATTGATGGAAAACTCCAACACAAGGAGGGAAACTACACCCTAGAAAAAGCAAGAAAATCTTCTATTACCAAACCAAAAGGAAGATATAACCACATAAACATAATTCCACCTCTAATAGCAAAAATAACAGGAAGCAACAATCACTTTTCCATAATATCTCTTAACATCAATGGACTCAATTCCCCAATAAAAAGACATAGATTAACAGACTGGATACATAAACAGGACCCAACATTTTGCTGCATACAGAAAACCCACCTCAGTGAAAAAGACAGACACTACCTCAGAGTAAAAGGCTGGAAAACAATTTTCCAAGCAAATGGTCCTAAGAACCAATCTGGAGTAGCCATTCTAATATCAAAAAAATCAACTTTCAACCTAAAGTTATCAAAAAAGATAAGGAAGGACACGTTATACTCCTCAAAGGTAAAATCTACCAAGAAGAACTCTCAGTTCTGAACATCTATGCTCCAAACGCAAGGGCACCCACATTCCTTTATAAAAGGAATCTTGCTAAAGCTCAAAACACACACTGYTCCTCACACAATAATAGTGGGAGACTGAAATGTCCCCATCTCAGCAATAGACAGACCATGGAAACAGAAACTGAACATAGACACAGTGAAACTAACAGAAGTTATCAACCAAATGGTTTTAACAGATACCTATAAAACATTTCATCCTAAAACAAAAGATATACATTCTTCTCAGCACATCACAGTACCTTCTCCAAAACTGACCATATAATTGGAGAAGCACATAAAGATATGTTTAATATCCTTAATCATCAAAACAAATCAAATCAAAACAACCCTGATATTCCACCTCATACTAGTCAGAATGGTTAAGATCAAAATCTCAGGTGACAGCAGATGCTGGCAAGGATGTGGATAAAGACAAACACTCCTCCATTGCTGGGAATTGCAAGCTGGCACAACCACTATGAAAATCAGTTTGGTGGTTCCTCAGAAAATTGGACATATCTCTACCTGAGGACCCAGCTATACCATTCCATACCTAGAAGATGTTCCAACATGTAATAAGGACAGATGTTCCACTATGTTCATAGCAGCCTTATTTATAATAGCCAGAAGCTGGAAAGAACCCAGATGTCCCTCAACAGAGGAATGAATACAGAAAATGTACATTTACACAATGGAGTACTACTCAGATATTAAAAACAATGAATTCATGAAATTCTTGGGCAAATAGATGGAACTAGAAAATATCATCCTGAATGAGGTAACCCAATCAAAAAAGAACACACATGGCATGCACTCACTGATAAGTGGATATTAGCCCAGAAGCTTGGAATACCCAAGATATAATTCACAGACCACATGAAGTTCAAGAAGGAAGACCAAAGTGTGTATATTTTGGTCCTTCTTAGAAGGGAGATCAAAATACCCATACAGACACAAAGTGTGGAGCAGAAACTGAAGGAAAGGCCATTAGAGACTTCTCCACCTAGGGATCCATCCCATTTACAGTTACCAAACCCAGACACTGTTGTGGATGCCAAGAAAGAGTTGCTGACAGGAACCTGGCATAGCTTTCTCATGAGAGGCTCTGCAGTGCCTGACAAATACARAAGTGGAGGCTCACAGCCAACCAATGGACTGAGTACAGGGTCCCCAATGGAGGAACGAGAGAAAGGACCCAAGGATTTGAAGGGGTTTGCAGCCCCATAGGAGGAACAACAATATGAAACAACCAGTACCCTCTGAGCTCCCAGGAACTAAACCACCACCCAAAGAGTACACATGGAGGGAGCCATGGCTCCAGCTGCATATGTAGTAGAGAATGGCCTTGTCAGACATCACTGAAAGGAGAGGCCCTTGGTCCTGTGAAGGGTTGATGCCCCAGTGTAGAGGAATGCCAGGACAAGGAAGAGGGAGTGGGAGGGTTGGTGAGCAGGGGGAGGGGGATGGCTTAGGGGAGTTTCCTAGGGGCAACAAGGAAAAGGGATAAAATTTGAAATGTAAATAAAGAAAATATCTAATAAAAAAAGAAAAAAGAAAAAAAGAAATTGAACTTGGCATGTTTCTCYTAAATCATACACATTTAAGGTAATCCTTTTTTCTCTAAATAATCTTCATTTCTCCAAATACAATCTGCCCTATGTTTCATGTTTCCCATCTCAGCAACAGAACTAATGACATCTACCTGGAAGGCTAAAATAAACTGGGAGGAATTCTGACTTATACTTCTACCATTCCCATCCTTCCTAACAAGTGCTGTGCAGGGCCTGTGACCTCCAAGCTCATCCTCTTCCCCTGGGATCAGCAGCACTTCATCTCAAGTGAGTGCACCAAACCTCAGTGTCCTTCCCCACTGTCTTTCCTTGTTCCACACTATAGCCATTTTATTTCTACATAAAATATTGTTTGTGAACCTAAAACCTTTAAGAGAGGGATGAGGAAGCAGCCCACACTCAGTGTCCACATAAGAAAGGCAGCAGAGTGGCACAGGCTTGTAATCCTAACACWGGGGTGTCAGAGAGGAGGATCTGTGGGGCTCACTCAGCTGCTAGCTTAGGCTGGAAAAAGTGAATAGTACCTAGGAATGACACCTGATATTGATCTGTGTGTATATGTGTGTGTGTGTGCACATGTGCACACACACACACACATACACACAAAGACACACACACAACAGAGACAGAGACACAGAGAGGCAGACAGATAGACAGTCAGAGACTCGGATTCCTTTAGGAGAGTGTTTGTATTGCATATGGTATATGACAAAGGTCCTTGAGAGCCACATCAGGTACTGGAATAACCCGCCTCACGCTGCTCCCACTCCTCACACTTCACTGACCTTCAGATTTTAATTCATCTAGAAAATGTTCTCAAGTCTTCAAGTCAGAAGAGGTCCCCCTGGCCTACTAGCTAATTTTCTCCCAACTTAATGTAAGCTGATTCAAGACACAAAACTTTCTTTCTCATTGATTCTGTGCTTGCTGAGGATGGGTTCTCAGAACTTGCGAAAGTTGAAAATTAATGGATAATTAAAAGAAGGAATAATAACATTCAAATGTTTTTTTCTCCAAAATAACAATGAAAATTTCACTACTACTTTTCAAGCAGAGTTAGACTACAATAAAAGAGTGGCTTTAAAAATCTTGCACACACATGCATAGCAGACACAGAGGCTACCCTGTGACTAGTAAAATGCACATGTGTAAGTAGTTACCATTAGCTCTGTCCATAATGAGATTGTATTATGCAGTGACAACAGTCACCTAGTCATCTTAAATTAAGAAATGTTATGGTAAAGTGTGCCATTTAATGTAAATAATAGCTACCATCGCCATTCTCTACACTGCGCTAAACATGTGTTGTCTCTCTCATTCAGATCCCACAGCCAAGCTCTGATGCAGGTCAGGTGAAAACTTCTCAGAGAAAGAAACCAAGGCTCAGCATGGGAGAGACGCACCTGTCTACAGCAGTGATATTAGCTAGGCAACCTCTCCTCAATACTGCATCCCCCGAGTGGTTGTATTTCTACTGTTGTCCCACCAAAGGAAGGTATTTAACAGGRATTGTATGGAGCCATTRTCATCTCTGGTAGAGTCTTACTCTGGTAAACMAGAGAACATGGATTACAGCTGCTACACAGAAATGCCTCTGGGAAACACAGCTCCGTACCAAGGGCAATAGAAAAGCATTTTGAAGCCCTTGAGTTCATCTAARAATGTGTAAAATAGGCCTATAAGTAATTCAGTAGGCCCCATATTCACTCCTATCATGAAGATAAGCAAGAAAGGCGAAAGTACACATCACCCTGAATATATTGAAACAGTGCATATACTGATCAGTTAAAAAGACCTTAACAAAAAATTGACTATTGGAAAAATTCTATTGCAAACTGTATCTTTAGCTTAATGTTCTTTCCTTGGTGAAAATTCTCTCATTGTTTTTGAACAACTTAATGATTTTTGCCAGAGACTCTAACAGTAAATAACACTGTAGAAATGTTTAGAATGTTTTATTTTTTATACTTTCCTCATGTCAGAATTATCAAAAATAATATGATTCAAGTTACAGTTACCTGGTCAAAATGATTAGCAACTATTGACAATTCTTCATACTATTCAGGGAAAAAAAATATCCCATGAAGTCAGAAAGAGGTGGAAAGCTGTGGTTGGGAGCAAGGTGAATCTCATCACAATACATCCCCTACATGTACATAGTATAAAAATACCAGGACAAGCCCACTCCACTTAGCTGTGTTACATTTAAGCTCCTGTATGGCATRCTACCAGGTACTTCCTTCRCCCAGACGACCGTCCCAGCTTTATCATGTGCCAGARAGCATCCTTTACTCAGAAAAGACTTGCTGAGCATCTACACTTTAAGAGAAACAAGAAAGTTAGGGCTTTCTAAGCCTTCATATGTCCACTCTCAAAGTAAGACCTACTAGGTATTATAACTTTTAGGTCCCTGAGGTTCTACTCAACCTGCTGTCCAAATCAAGCCTGTTATCGTTGTTGTCTGACCCACGTGCTAAGAATAAGTTTAACATTTCTAAATATTTAAAAATAATCCAAAGTAAAATATGACATGAAAAGTGTAATTCATGACACAGGAAGATGGCATGGAAGTACATCTTGGAACTATAAATAAACTTTCATTCAAGCTCTGCCAAGCTCATCTGTTTACACCGACAGCTGCTTTTGCACCGTGTCAGCAGAGGCAAGCAGTTGTGACAAGGACCACGTGGCACCTCCATGCACGTTGCTCTGCACACCTGCCAATTCAC
>BDUI01000912.1:145902-157693 GCA_002335545.1 Apodemus speciosus
TTTTAAGCTTTATCACCACAGTTTTAGCAAAAAGATATACAATCCCAAAGATAAATCATTGAGATAATCTTACAGTAAAAACATAATTTATATTGTTGGGGAAAGAGATGTAAAAGCTTTAGTGTTAAGGGAAAAGGCAAATGAAACAGGAACTTCTAAGTTATATTTCAATAATYTTTTATGAAAGGTAATAAGATATTGAATTCYAAGACAACTTGGAATAACTATTTTACATTTTAAGAGGAAKGAAAAAAGCAAGCATGCCAATATCTAATTAAGTATAAAATTATCATTATACCTAGTAATATTCCATGTGTGCATATTTAACAAAGCTATAAATACTTTTAAGGGTTACTGTATTTATAAAATTAAATTAAGTGAATAAACACATATTTTTCAATATATGTACAGATTTACACATAGAGAAAAATAAAATCTCAATGTGAATAATCTATACATTTTCAGTGTTCTGGAATGGTTGTATAACTCAGGATAAACAAATATTAATCTCATGTACGAGATGTGTAAAATTTTCATAAATATGGTAAACTTCATCTAAACATTCTGTAATGTATAACTATTTCAAAATATACTGTTACTACATGTTTATTATATGTAATGGTTATATTTTGGTTTTCAGATTGTAATGAATTTAAAAACTTAAAGTGTACATTAAAGAAAACATAAAATATAGTTTGGGGATTTTGTCAGATATATATGTTCACAGATTTCTGTCATGTCAGAATTTAAATTTGTACATATTAATATTTTAATTTTAAAATGTGCTCAAATTTAGATCTTAAAATAGGATACAATACTTAACAGAAGCAATCTAGGTGAAAGAGATGGCGCTTAAATTTCCTCTTGTCATCAGAAAAGCTGACATCAGCATGAGCAGCTCTATGTTGTAACTTGAAAATGACCTTGAGTGATTATTTTCATATCATTCAGCCAACTATTCATTGAGAAATATTCCCCAGGGAAGCAATCCTCAAAATTCTGATTACCAATGAATAATGGCTTGGCAGAAAAGTGGCCAATAATGGTATTAAAGTCAGGAGGAAGTTATGATGTCAGTTAATAGGATTTAAAAAGCACAGCACTTTGACAACTGTCAAATTTGTTCCAGGCCTTGAGGGATCTGAATGTTCATTAACCAAAGGGTCATATATTAGCTCAAGTCAATTCATTCACTTCAAGGCACGGTATCAGTTCAGAATAGGGAGAAAGCACATACATGACATATCACAGTGTTGAAGGTCACAGGAATGTGACTTAACTATAGCTATCTCGGTTCTTTTCCAAATAACTTGTATAAAAACTAACAAAGTTTCGTATGCTATGAATATGCTCATTGTAGGTCAGACCTATATCTTACATTCCCTTAAATATTTTAGGAGGTTCAAACAAATGCAGACATTAGAATTTGCTTCTCCTGACTTTCCACGTTGGAAGAAACAATGAGAAAGTAACAGAAGCTCTCCTTCCAAGTGAATCAGGGAGCTGGTAAGATCTAAAGAGAATGCCTCCCTTCTTATTGCATTGCTAACTTTGGCCATTTGGATGAAAAATTTCAGTGTTTCTCCTTTATATTATTTTTTCTTTTCATTTAGTCTTTTGACAAAATAATAATCACAATTTTGAACAACTGTTCACATATGTTTTTTCATTGTTTTTATTCACTTGCCTCTAGAATAAAATTGTTTTATGACAGGGGTCATGTTCTTCGCTTGTGTATATTTTATACCTAACTTATCACCAAATTATAAGTGAGACCAATGAATATCCAGTGATTGATTAAACTTACTGAGTAGTGAAAGAGTCCATATTTTGTTGCTAAAATGAATATTAATGGAACTGTGTTAAGAAAAATGATTAAGTGTCAGCTGTAAGCTGAAAAAGACTCCAGAAGGAGAAAGAGGAAACTAACAATAATTCAGGCAGGTGAGTGGGGAAGAAAATGTAAAATTTCTTGGCAATTCTATGGTATCAGATGCCATTGAAGTGTACTTTGGTGATTTTATAGAAAATAAAATAACATAATACAGTCAATTGACTATAAGACTTTTTCTTTAAGATTTATTTATTTCCAGGACCAGGGGCCTCTCCTTCCTTCTGTGCAGCAGTGTAGGGGAATACCAGGACAGGGAGGCGGGAAGGGTTTGATTGGGGAACGGGGGAGGGAAGAGGGCTTATGGGACTTTCAGGGAGGGGAGATTCAGGAAAGGTGAAATCATTTGAAATGTAAATAAAGAACATATTAAAAAATTATTTATTTTATGTCTATGAATATACATTGTTGCTATCTTCAGGCACACCAGACGGGGCATCAGATCCCATTACAGATGATTGTGAGCCACCATGTGGTTGCTGGGAATTGAACTCAGGAACTCTGGGAGAGCAGTCAGTGCTCTTAACGACTGAGCCATCTCTCCAACCCCAACTGTAAAACTTTATTTTTGAAAATTCTGTCAACTGTCTCCCATAAGAATCACTGTTCTATATTAAGACAAATGCTTAATTTCTGGAGATAAAATCAGACACATATGCTATAGAATTTAGTGTATGCCTGAAAATACAACATAGATCTWATATTAGTAAAACTAGTTCAGTTGATTTATTCCACAAGATTGAGCTGAAACTACCATCTGATTTGAAATAGAATTCACAAATTTTAACTAACATTTTCCTGACTGCTTTCACCTTTCTATTGATATTCACAGTGTGAGATTTCATTATCTGAAATCTAGGTTATTCAATGAGTTTGTTTACTATTCTCTATACATTAATTGTAGCTATTTGCAAGACACCCTCCAAACTAATACCAGGAGATTTTCTGATTTACTCAGTTAGTTACATTCATTGACAGAATAATTTCTTGATAACTTTCAAATTCCTTAACTGAACCTTTCACAATCTCTCTATCCTATAATCTCATCAGTAATAATCATTTTATATTATTTGCTATGAAAATTTAATTAAATTTAATTTCACATTTCCCTAGAATCTATCGATCATTGCGTATTTTTGATATTTCATATGTATATTTTCTTCTAACTAGAACACTTTGCTTCCCTCTATTACTCACACCAAGCTTATAAGCAGATACCTGTTCAGAAGTTAGATCATTTACCTCACAATGTCAGCTTATCTTTGCTACCCAGAACTCTCTCTTCCTGTACCTCACTGTCCTATTCAATGAAGTAATGTAAACATTCATAACATTTAAATATCCAATTACATTCTCTGGTGCTCATTATTCAATTCATTTATTAAAGCCTTAGCCACTAACCTCAATATAATGGTAGTTTGGCAGATATTGGAAATAAATTAATTTATAAACACCTTCCTTTGGGAAAAATCATTAGTGTCCTTTCAAAGACCAGTGAATTAGGCAGGCAATTTTCTGGGAAGTATGTATACAATGAAAACTGAACCATCTGAATGACATAAGTCAAGCTACATTTAAAAAAATGAGCATGCTAGAAACATGATCTAAAATTTACAAACTTAACCCCAATAGAGCAATTCTGTACTTAGTTGTTTGTCTTATATTGTAGCATTCTTATCACACTATGATAAATGTCTTGAAGTGTCTGATGGCTGACAGATACTTGATAACTATAATTGCAACATTTTCTATGATTATTTAAACTGTGATCTTCTTGAAAATTTTGTATAATAATATTAATACATCTACCATTGGTCACACTTATTACCATTTCATGTTCTTAACTCTTTAAAAACCTTCAGTAGTGGAGTAAATTACCAAAGGCAAGCAAGGTAGTGGTCTACTAATCACTTCCAAAATTTAAAGAATTGAAACTTCAACACTGATTTGAGAAGCATCGCTCTTTATTAAGTTTTTAATCCTTTCAGTGTTTGAAATCAAAGTCCGGTATGGAAGCCCCACATTTTATATACTTCCCTTTTTTGTTCTCACCTCCCATTCTGCGTCCCACTTCCCCCATCTCTGCTCTCTTTACATCTCCACTCTCTTCACATCTTCCCTCTCTCCTCTTTGTTCCTTTTTAAGGAATTAGTCCTAGTAGTCAGGAGTTCATACTACATTTTAATTTCCCAGGACTCATTAAYTAGCTTCCTACATTCTCCTTGTATTCAACCTCCAAAAACAAAGTATTTGGAATAAAACCGAAGTAGTATTTTAAATAAAAGTAATTACTACATAAGACGCAGTAATGACAACCAAAAGTAAACTATGTGTTCAGTCCTAAGAGCTTGATATTATTTATCTCCAGTGAGAGTTTGGTCTAAAAGTTAAGGAGAACTCTGTGTCCCTTTTCAAGCCATTGTGAATATCTTCCTGTCTGACTGGTTTCTGATCATATCTGATTGCTCAACAAATGTCAGCAGGAAGGAGGCCTAAGCTCTTAACCATTCAATGCAAAATTATTCTGGAGATCCTTTCATAAGCAGGGTATACAATAACTAATAACACTGACAAGTCAGCTGCTTTTGTTCTCTTTTTAAATTTTTATTAATTGTTCCATTTGTTTACATCTCAAAAGATATCCCACTTCCCAGTTAACCCCTCCACCAACCCCACCATCCCATGGTATGCCACTTCCTGGTTACCCCTCCACCACCCCCATGCCACGTTTGCCCTCCCCCTCCTTTTTGCCTGTAGGAGAGTACTCTCCCATCTACCCACACTCTTCTACCCCACCACTCCAGCATCCCCCTACTCTGGAGCCTCAAACCTTCCTGGACCAAGGGCCTCTCTTCTCATTGTTGTTGGGCAAGGCCATCCTCTGCTACATATACATCTGGAGCTAAAGATTCCTCTAGGGACCCTCCTTGGTTGGTGGTCTAGTCTCTGGGAAAACTGGGTGGTCAGGCCAGCCTATGTTGTTCTCCAATAAGGTTCCAATCCTCCTCTGCTTCTCCAGTCCTTCTGTCAGCTACCCCACCAGGTTCCCTGAGTTCAGCCTGATGGTTGACACCAACCATCCGCCTCTACATTGGTCAGTTGCTGGCTGGACCTCCCCGAAAACTGCCACACTTGGTTCCTTTCCACAAGTACCTCTCGACCACGGCAACAGTGTTGAGTTTGGTGTCTGCAGACATGATGTATTCTGAGGTGCTTCCCTGGTTGCCCCTTCCTTCCGTCTCTGTTCCATTTTTTTGTCTTTGTTCTTCCTTTGGACAGGAACATTTCTGGGTTACAATAACTTTGTGATGGGTGGGTGGCTCCATCCCTCGACCAGGGGCCATACCTATCTACTGGAAGTGGTTTCCACAGGTTCTATCTCCCCCTTCTCTGGACATTACAGGTAAAGTCAGTCCCATTGGGTCCTGGGAGCCTCACATTTCAATGGTGTCTGGGACACTCCAGTGGCTATCCCTAGTTCCCCATCCCCCCTGCTACCTATTTTTATTTGGTTTCTTGATCCTTTGTATCTCTCTCACATCTCCAGATTCTAATACTGCCACCCTTATTACTTCTCTTCCCCCTTTCTTCCTCCCTTGTCCCCTATCCTTCCATCTCCCACAATTATCCTGTTCTACCCTCAACGCAGGACTGAAGCATCTATCCCCGATCTTCCTTCTTTCTATGCTCCAAATGGTCTGTAGGTTGCACCATATGCATTGTGAGCTTTTGGGTTAGTAACCACTTATTAGTGAGTAAATAACATGTTATTTTGTGTCTGGGTTAAATCACTCAGAATGATATTTTCTTCCCTTCCTTCCTTCCTTCCTTCCTTCTTTCTTTCTTTCTTTCTTTCTTTCTTTCCATTTTTGTTTTGTTTTGTTTTTGTTTTGTTTTTCAAGACAGGGTTTCTCTATATAGCCCTGGCTGTCCTGGAACTCACTCTGTAGACCAGGCTGGCCTCGAACTCAGAAATATGCCTGCCTCTGCCTCCCAAGTGCTAGGATTAAAGGCATGTTCCACTAATGCCTTCTAGGGTGATATTTTCTAGTTCCATCCATTTGCCTGCAAATTTCATAGAATTGTTTAAAATCACTGCTACTCCATTGTACCATATTTTCTGTATCCATTTTTCTGTTGAGGGACATCTGTGTTCTTTCCATATTCTGGCTATGATAAATAAGGCTGCTATGAACGTAATTGAGCATGTGTCCTTGTTATACATTGGAGCATCTTTTGGGTATATGCCCAGAAATTGTATATATGGGTCCTCAGGTAATATTATGTTCAATTTTCTGAGGAACTGCCAGACTGATTCCCAGAGTGGTTTTTCCATCTTGCCATCCCACCAACAATGGAGGAGTGTTCTTCGTTCTCCACATCCTCACCAACATCTGCTATTACCTGAGTTTTTGATCTTAGCCATTCTGACTGGTATGAGGTAGAATCTCACAGTCATTTTGATTTGCATTTTCTTGATGACTAAGAATGTTGAACATTTCTTTAAGTCTTTCACAGCTATTTGAGATTCCTTGGTTGAGAATTCTCTATTTAGCTCTGTACTCTACTTTTTAATAAGTTTGTTTGATTCTCTGGAGTCTGCCTTCTTGAGTTCTTTGTATATTTTGGATATTAGCCCTCTATCTGATATAGAGTTGGCAAATATCTTTTCTCAATCTGTGGGTTGTCATTTTGTCCATTGATAGTGATAGTGTCCCTTGCTTTACAGAAGCTTTTCAATTTTTTTTGTATTGAATATTGTCTTCATTTACATTGCCAATGGTAAAACCTTTCCAGATATACCCTCTCCCCTAAGAACCCCAACTCCTCCCCCTCCTACTTCCCCCTGCCTCCACTTATATGCCTCTCCACCTGACACATTCCCTCCTCCCCCCCACTCGGTTACCCTTTGTTGGGGCCTCTATTGAGCCTTTACCTGACCAAGGACCATTCCTCCCCCTGATGCCCAACAAGACCTTCCTTTGCCACATTTTTTGGCTGGAACCATGTGTGCGCCTTGGTTGATGGTTCAGTCCCTGGGAGTCTTGGAACATCTGGAATCTGGCCAAAATCATTGTTCTTCCCATGGGGTTGTAAGCCCCTTCACCTCCTCTGGACCATCCTCCAGCTCCTCCATTAGGGACCCCATGCCCAGTCCAATAGTTGGTTGCTAGCATCTGCCTCTGTATTTATAAGGCTCTGGCAGGGTCCCTCTGAAGACAACCATGGCATGCTCCTTTTGGTACATACTTCTTGTCATCGATAGTAGTGTTGGGGTTTGTTGACTGTTTATAGATAGGGCAGTCTCTGGGTGGCCTTTACTTCAGTCTCTGCTCCACACATTGTCTCCCTTATTGCTCCTGTGAGTATTTTGTTCACTTTCTTAGAGGAATCAAAGCACCCTCACTTAAGTCCTCCTCCTTCTTGAGCTTCCTGTGCTGGTTGAATTGTAACTTGTTTATTTTGAGCTTTTGGGCTAACATCCACTTTAAGTGAGTGCATACCATGTGTGTTCTTTTTGATCGGGTTGCCTCGTTCAAGATGACACTTTCTAGTTACATCCATTTGCCTAAGAATTCGCAACTGAAGAAACTCGATTGGCTCTCAAGCACCTAAAGAAATGTTCAGCATCTTTAGATATCAGGGAAATGCAAATCAAAACAACACTGAGAGTCCATCTTACACCAGTCAGAATTTGAGAGTTGCTCTTCCTGAGTGTATGAAGAGTTGAGTTGGAACTAAACTGATTGAACAGAACTGAGACATCTGCATTACTGTCCCTGTGTGTTGGGATTAAAAGAGTGTACTGCTATGCCTGGACCTATGTTTTTCTTTAACTGAAACTTTCTCTACACCTGGTTGGCTTTGACCTCAGAGATCTGCTTGCCCATGACTCCTGGGATTAAAGGTATGTCTGTATTCCAGATGGATCTCACAATCTAGGTCTTTAGATATGATTTCTGGCCAGAGCAGTTTTGTTGCTGGTTTAAATTCCTTTACAGCCTATGGGTATGTGTGAGGGAAACTAAGTTAATTGTATGGAAAGACCCAGCCCTTTTGTGATACTACCAAGGCCTTAGCCAGGAGTTCTTGGGCTGTGTAAATGTGATGAGTGCTAGCTCAGCATTGGGAATCAAGCAACGAAGCATTTACTTATTTATTTCTCCCAATACTGATGGTGGTTATACTGTGACTAACTGCTTCCAATCCCTTCCCCTGTAACTTCCTTGAAATGATAGACTATAACCTGGAAGTTTAACCTAAGATGAACCCTATTCCCAAGGATATTTTATTACAACACCAAAAATAAAACTAGGACACATAGAACATGTGCATCATAGAAAAAGTGTTTAGTTTCAGAAAAGAATAAAAGTCTGACATTCGTTAAAACATAAGTGGAAAGGGAAAATAATTATTCATTGTGTGAAGTGAAATAAACTAGACATGCAAATAGTAAAGCTTCACACCTGTGCAATTTAACCAAGTAGAGCTTGCAAATGTTTTCAGTTAAATGATAGTTACTGGAGACTGAGGTGACTAGAACTGAGGGAGAAACACAAAAGGACTGATACCAAAGGTCAAAGTTAAAAATCAGGAAACAGAAAGTCTGCTGTGCTACTGCTGGAGACAGTGAGTCGTGACAATAATGTACTACACAGTCCAAAGTACAAAATAAGATATTCTAAATGTGGCCACTATAAAGCATGGAAAATATTCAAGAGAATAGAGTCATTTCACTAGATTTAAATATTAAACATTTCAGGAATCTGAAAACACCGAATGCTATTTCACAAATAGGTCCCATTTCAGTTTCTTAAGTAGGAATTGAATTATAAATGTGACGAAAATGGATTAAGTCAAAAGAAATTTACAGATGAAGGGTTAAAGGGAGATGATGCTCAGATGCCAAGCCTTCGGTTATCTGCAGATTTTAATTGCTTCATAATGAAGGTACACTAGCCTTTTTTTCCTTCCTTTCATTTATGTGCTTTCCCACTTTGAAAACATGTTTTTGTTTGTTATGCCCATCTGCCTGTCCTTCTGCTTTGCCTTTTCTGACCATGAAGATCTACATTAAACAGTCTCAGCCCTCACTTCGCAGCACCACCCTCACAGTGTTTACATATGTTCCCTAGCAGCTTGTTTTGAAATCAGCCTTTTCCCCTAGTACCTCACACCATTCTGGTCAAGTAAGTCCTCAATAAATTCACTTTAATGGATAACATTTCATGGTTCTTGCCGATGTCATTAACCAATAAAGAAAAATCAAAATGTTTTTTTTTTAAATCATTCATTTAAGAAAGGCGTTTCTGAAACCACTTGTTTTGATCTCTAAGTCCTACAATGTATAGCTGAAGTAAGTCTTTGGCTTTGTTAGACACTTTAGTGATAGGAAGTTTGTGTGACACTGTCTGCAATCGTGGAGGCAGCTTCCAGTGAACCAGGCACAGGCTGTTCCCACCCTTCACTCATATTCTACTTTACAGTAGTGGAACAGAGCCAACTAAATTACAATAAAAGGCATGTGTCATGTTAGCAAACATTGTACTTTTACAAATCTATCCATGAAAAAGAATTTCTGCTATCCTCTGTCTGTCTCAGTTTAATTTTTGTTTTGCTAGTCCTTAATTTGTTAGTCTTCCAGTAGAGTACTTGTCCTCTTCAGGTCTCTCAATCCTTCCAACTCTTCCATAAGACTCCTCCATCTCCATCTAATATTTGAGTGTGAGTTTTTACATCTCTTTCCATTGGATGCTGGGTGGAGCCTCTCAGAAGACAGTTATACTAGGTTCCTGTCTGCAAGCATAACAGAGTGTCATAAAGTGTCAAGAATTAGGTGGATTCTATTGATCAACCTCTCTATACCAATCCATTGCACGTTTTATTATCATTGCTCTGTAGTAAAACTTGATATCAGGAGTGGTATATGAATACCTCCAGAAGTTCATGTTTTATAAAGGACTGTTTTAACTATGCTGGGATAGTTTCTTTATTAATATGAAGGTGAGAATTGTTCTTTTAAGGAAAAAAATGTGTTAGAATTTGGATTGGAATTGCATTGAGACAGTAGATTGCCCTTGGTAAGATGACAATTTTCAGTAGGTTGATCCTACTGATCCATGAACAATGGTGATCTTTTTATGTTCCAAAATTATCTTCAAATTATTTTTTAAGGAATGTGAGGTTCTTGTCATACAGGTCTTTCACTTGCTTGGTAAGAGTTATATCAAGTTATTTTATAGTATTTGTGGTTATTGTGAAGGTCATTGTTTCCCTGATTTCTTTCTCAGGACATTTATTATTTGTATAAAGGAGGACAACTAATTTGTTTTGAATCAATTTTATATCTAACTACTTTTCTGAAGGTGTTTGTCAGCCATAGAAGTTCTTTGGTAGAGCTTATGTACACTGTCATATCACCTGTAAATAGTGATATTTTGACTTCTTCCTTTCCAAGTTGTAGCTACATGATCTCTTTTACTTGTCTTATTTCTCTAGGTAGGGATTCAGGTAGTATGTTGAAGAGATATGGAGAGAGTGCACAGACTTGTCTTGTTCCTGATTTTAGTGCAATTGCTTTATGTTTCTTTTCATTAAATTTAATGTTGGGAATTGGATTGCTGTATACTGCCTTTATTGTATGTAGGTATGTACATGATCTGTCCACGAGTTTTAGCATGATGTGTTGGATATTGTCAAAGGACTTCTCTGCATCTTATAAAATGATCGTGTGTGTTTTTATTCTTTGACTTTGTTTATATGGTGGATTACATTGCTGGACTTTAGTGAATTAAATTACCCCAGAAAACTTGGGATGAATCCTACTTGATAATTGTTGATGATGTTTTTGATATGTTCTTGGAATCAGTTTGTGAATATTTTATTGAGCATTTTTGCATCAATGTTCATAAGGAGGATTGATATGAAATCCTATTTTTTGTTGAGTCTTTGTGTGGTTTAGATATCAGGGAGACTATAGCCTCAGAGAATATGTTTGACAATGTTCCTTCCATTTTTATTTTAATGGAACAGTTTCAAGAATATTGGTATCAGATTTTCTTTGAAAGTGTGGTAGAATACTGCACTAAAACTCCATTTCCATGGATTTTTTTGGGTTGGGAGAGTTTTAAGGGCTGCTTCTATTTCTTTAATGTTATAGGGCAATTCAAATAGTTTACTTTATCATCATTTAATGTTGGTAAGTGGTATCTACCCAGAAAACAATTCATTTGTTTAGATTTTCAAATCTTGTACTGTACAGGCTTTTGATTTAAGATCTAATGAATTTTTAAAAAAATTTTCTCAGTATCTGTTGTTATGTCTCCCCTTTTATTTCTGATTTTGTTAATTGTATACTATCTCATTACCTTTCAGTTAGTTTGGCTAAAAGTTTGTCTATTGTCTTAATTTTCCCAAAGAAACAGCTATTAGTTTTGTTGATTGTTCATATTGTTCTATTTGTTTCTAAGTGTTTGAGTTCAGCCCTGAATTTGTTAGTATGAGAATTCTTGAATATCTTTATGAAGATAATTACTGTTGTGAGCATATAATATTGAAGATGGATTTTTTTCACTGTTGGGGCAAAGGGAAATCAGTAAAACAGAGAAGAAATTATTAAAACAAAAACTTGTTTCAACAAGATATTTTCTGATGTTTCAGCAAAAACATGTTATTCATAACACTTAGGGTAGTCCTTTCTGCAATGAGATTCCAAATAACTTTGGTTTGACTGGAGGATAGATTAGAATATATACTTATGTAGAATATGTATACTCATACGTAGAGTTAAATAGTAAGTTTGCTTTTGATAGACATCATTATAATGTTTTTCAGAAGCTGGTGTACTTGTTTTATTGGAATTATAAACATCTTAGAATATAGAAAACACATTTAGTATTT
>BDUI01000912.1:157778-167921 GCA_002335545.1 Apodemus speciosus
TGTGTGTGTGTGTGTGTGTGTGATATACAGATGATGCCTTCTATGTGTACACAAATAGCAGAGGGTAGTATTGACCACGTTAGTATCTCAGTTTTCACTTTATTCTTTGGGAAAATCCTTTTCACTGAATTGTGTCTAGGCTGCATGCTCCTGTTTTCACTCTTCACTGAGTTGTGTCCTAGGTACATGGTCATACCCAGGTTTTTATAAGGATGTTAAATATCTCTGCTCAGGTCTTCATTCTTGCTCAGTTAGAAGACTCATCCTTTCCATGGTTCCTACATGAAATTTATAATTTATTTTCATCATGATTTTCTCACAATTTAATTTCTTGAACATGTAAGGGTGTCACAGAAATTATGGATTTATTACCCACATGCTTCACAGAAATATTCTATAGACTGAGTATCAATGTCCTATAGGCCTGGCTTGCAAAATGGCTCAACAGAGTTCCATTGCTGAAATCTTTAAGGTGGAGAAAATTTCCTCCCTCAAATCTCCTAACATCTGTGAATTCACTGTGGTTAGCTCATCCCACATATTGACTCACATACACACACACAATAAAATGTTTTAATAACTGCAGAAAATATTAAATTAAATGTAAATTTAAGAATTAAGTTCATAAAGTGTGAGATCTATGTCTTCCTGAAAATAAGAATATCAAATCAAAACAGTACTTTATATGAAAAGTGACTCACAATTTAATTTTAAGCACTGCATAATTAAGCATGCAGTTTTCTTTGAAAATAATTAAACATAACATGATAAAAGCAGAACTTACATAACCACAGCTAATTATTCTGGCACAAAATTTATATTTTGAAAGTAGATTTTTTTTTACACATAAAGGATTTTCTAATGACATTCAGGAAATTCTGTAGTCATTTGTAATTCTACTGTGGTTTTTCTCTTCTATGGCAATATAACATATAATACCCAACAATAGACGTTTAACACTACATTCATTGTGGTGTGTGCCCCTGCTTACTGATAAGAAACAGATGGGTACAGAAGTTTAATTTTGCAGTCAAATCAAACTAGATGGAAAGATGGAGAATTGGACATATGAGTGAAGAATGAAATGTTTCAGATAAAAAAAAGAAGAAATAGAAATGGAAGTGGAAAAATGCTAAGAGAAAGTAAGGGAGGCAGATACATTAAGGTATAAAATTATTAACCTCAAGTGCCTTCACAAGAGGTGATATAAATTGTCACATTTTAATGAGACTGTGCTACATAAAAATAAAAATATGAAACAGGGACAAAAATGGTACTACAAGCAACTTTTTTCTGTGTTATTATACATATTGAACTAGCAATAGAACTTTACTGTCTACTAATCTGACGCTATGCTCAAAACAAATTTGAATTTAAGATTTGATGTATTTCAGTAAACCCCAGTTCTTCCTTCAAGGTCATTACCTGTATCTGTGTACTGTCTCAGGAAATATTCCTTTGCTTTGCAAAATAAGCATAGGAACTAAGTAGCAAATACACTGAAATCTGTTTGCTTTGTGTTTTTCTTTGCTAAGAAACAGGAATCTAGATAGAGCTCATCAATTAAGAGTGTTTGCTGTTGCTCCAAAAGGACCTATATTTGTTTCTAAGTACCCATGTTGTGTGGCCTCACCTGTAATCTCTGATGCACAGGAACTGATGCCTTATTCTGAACTCTATTCATTTTATGTGCGCGCACGCACACATACACACACACACACACACACACACACACACACACACACACAACAAAATTAAAACAATTAATTAATTAAAAATTATGAGGGCAGGGGCTCAGTATTGGAAAAAGTTGCTTCCAAGCCTGACAAGCCAGGAACATACATTCTAAAAGAAAAGAAAACTCTTAGAATTTGTCCTCTGATCTCTCTATGTTAACCTGTCCCTCCAACTCATGTAGATACATAAAAAATAAATAAATTAAAAATAAGATTTTAAACTAAAGTGCAAACAAAAAATCTATAAGCAAATGGCCATAAAAAAGAACCCTATAATCTTCACTAGTATTTTAAATGGAATTTCACTGAAAACATAAATTAAATTATTAACATAAATTAACTATTATGATCCTTAAAACTTATGTAATATTATTTCCAGATATAGATTATGGTGATGATTACCTAAATCTTCATTTTCATAGCTGCACATTTTTTAAAGCGGTCCTATTTGAGTGTATGGGGTTTGTGTGCACTAAATGAGACCATTCATGCCTCAAGCTGTGCAACTATGAACCTTTATATAAAGTGCGTTATTGTTTAGTATACATAAATATCTTTGATGACCTTTAAATAAAATAATTTGCATAAAATATTAACAACCAATAACTTAGAGAATAATCATGACACTGTTATTCTAAGCCAAATATGAAAATGATCTCTCTCCCTCAGACATACATTTTTATAGTTTTGAGAAAGCACAACATAAAGAAAATTCTTTGTTTCTTTATTTTCTTATATTTTCACCTTTTCCAGGAAAAATTATATAAGTACTGTATRACACATAAATTGACTTCTTAGCTGTTTTTGAGCTCAGGGCTCATGGATGTGTGCAAATAGAACTATCTGAACATGTTTATAAGTAGTAATCCACCTGAAAGTTAACATGTCTACTCTATTATGTTAAAAGTTAGCATACAGGGTTTGGAAGTGATGAGCAAAACAATGCCTCATATTTTAAGTATGATATAATGGTATGTCTCAAGACTTTATACCCAGACAGGTGCACAATATAAAACCCAAATGATTCATGCATGGAAACTTCCTGTTTGTATCTTCAGAGTACAATTTACTGAAGATACATCAAATTGTGCAAAGCACACACATGCAGAAGAACTGTTGTCATGAGGATATTGAATGCATCCCCCAATATATTAATGGTTTGGTCCCAGGATGTCCCTTCATGGAACCATTGGACACTGTGAGGAGTAAATTACAGCAGTAAGGTCTTAGGTCTTTAGGATCAGGACAGGGAGAATATTCCAAGATGCCACTTTATTCTTTCTTTTGCTTTGTTCCATGAACGCATTTCCTACATCCTCATGCTGTCTGCCATTATCATTTGATACCCCATCTTGCTAGAACTTTTAAAGTGGTGAGCCTTAAATACCATTTTAAAGCTCATGTTGAACATTATCTCATATAGTCTAACATAGCATCTGGAGGGTGAACTGTATAAGAAAGGCTATGATATTGCTGAATTTCCTGAAAGACTTTTAATGTTTTGATTTTTTTTGTTAAAGCGACTCTGATTTAATGCTATGTAATCACACACAATATTAGTTCACAAAAAAAGTTTTCCCACCTATGATATGATGATATATAATGGTTAAGTGGATTTTAGTGCTAATTTGAAAACATACATACTGAAATTTCTTCAATATGTCACATTGGAATTGGGGATTCTAAATGCATTCTTGCACATTGGGTCACACCATCTGTTAGATCACTGACATTACATGTTTTTAAAGTCACTCACTTTGTTTTTAAAGCCACTCACTTTTATTCTCCTCATATAATTTGGTTAGTGCTGATAATCAGATAATTTTAAATTAATAACCTATGTGTAGGTATCTTTGTATTTCAGATGAAATAGTTATCTTGCCATACTTCATTATAATCCCCCTTCTTCATACTAAACACCTTTAAATCAATTAATAAACTCTTATGAACATTCAGGTTGTAGAGATGAGAAATAGACATTTTATTTCCAAATAGAATAAAATAGAGGGCAAACTCTTAAATTATTGTTTGCTGGAGAGTGATTCTTGTGTATTTAGGKAGTCRAATTGTTATTAAATATACTATTTTGTATTTTTGTCATGCCAATAAAGAGAATATWTTCTGYACATCCTTAGAGAAAGTTTGTGCTACAAACCACMGTAAAATCATTACCTGTTGTTTTCTCACCAACAAGACTTTTWGTGCAGTGAGCTCACTTCTGATTTATAATTACTCTTGACAATGCACCTTTGTTGTAGCTGATTAATGATGGTATGTTTACTGTTTTGCTGCCCACCTTGAGTTTGAAGACCATTCATTATCAGGATAAATAATTGCAAAGCTTCACTCACATATGAAATGGAACTAGGTTTGTGCATGCAGCTAATAAATAAGGATGTTGRAGCATATAGTCTTTCTGTTTAGAGGAGAATTAATTCCAGTCCTCAGACAGCTTTCACAAATCATAATCCCACATTTGGCTCGAAAATTCACCTTCCTTAATTACTATGCAGTAAGGGATRTTGTTGCATAAGAAACACATATCTTTAATAAGGACATAAGAACAACAAAAATCTACTTGTTCACTTGTTTTTTATGTGAAAAATATATCTGTCAGAGCATATTTAATGTATATGTCCATTTATAAACTATGGGAATACCTCTACTAATATAAAACTGCAAACAGTTAACCCCATGGCAATATTTTGTATTTTGTAATTTCAACTTGAAAAGAACATGGTATTTGGTAAATGTTAAAAAAGGAAGCATTTGAGATTCATTTTAGGAAATATTGTAATGAGTTACAGTGAAACACATTCAAGAACAATTTTGGCTTGCTCAAAGTCTTACATATGAAAGAAAGTATTCAAAACTTGAGTGAAAACCCAAAATCAATAAGGTCTGAACATGTTTTAGTCCTTTATAAAGAGAAYCAACAACAAAAGGGGACATCTCATTGGGCTCAACATAAGACAAGAAACCAAACAATGGTGAAAACAGGGTCAAGCATCTTCTTCAGGAAAAGCCCTGCAATGGTTATTCAATTCTACATGGTCAGTYATAAAAACATACATAGACAAATACCACTATCCAGATTGAATATTTATATATTATAATAAAATATAAATATCATATTTACGTATTTTGAACAAGCATGTATATAGATGATGATAGCTAGATAGCTAGATATATGAAAGAGAAAGAATTTCACAACAATGAAAGAGAAGCTATGAATGTGAGATAGGGCATATGAGAGGAGTTGGAAGGAGAAAAGGAAAATTGGAAAATAATGTAATTGTATTTTAATTTCAAAAATGAAAATGTAAATATTAGATAACCATATTTGATTAAAGAGACATGTTTTCATGTTTATCTGGAGAGATCACTCAAAACAAACAGAAAGCCACATTTTTTAGTGGTGTAATATGTTATCTGACACTTTGACATGGCTGGTAATTGGAGAAAGATATTACAGAAAGGAGAAAGCCATACTGAAAGAATTGTACTGAAATATAATTTTCTTTAAAGTATTTGCTGACCTTAAAGACTGGCTATGACTTAGGAACATGAAAGGTAAACAAATAATAAAGGAACAAAAGGTTCTTGGATATAATTATTTATATAAGTCAATATGATAGATATATTATAAGAGGCATTGAGTAGAAGATAGCTCAAATTGTCTGAGGCATGGGATGCTGCCTGGATTGAATTTAAATTACCATTCTCAGCTGCTTTCCAGCAGTGAAAAAGAAAAGAACAGCACAAGGCTCTGCAGTAGTATGGCAAGCTTCTTCCATAGAACATTAACCTCCTAGTGTGGGAAGAAGGAAAACCCACTGTTCAGACAAATGTGAACTGATTCAACACATGATATGGTGTGATAAAAGTCTTAGAATTGCCTTTCTTTTGAAATTCATTTGTAGCAGGGCTTCAAAAACTTTCATCTTGCCATGACTCCTATTTACCTAAAAGTAATAAATAGCTATATAAAATAAGAATAAAAACCTTGAYAGATAATCCCTTGAAGAAACATATTTAAAACAATTCATTGGCATATGATTTCACCAATTATTAATGACAGAATTTTTCATTTTAGGGATATGCTAGTAATTTTGTTTTTGATAAGCACTCAAAGTTGCTTATTTTCAGCACTTTGAACAGTAATGAATCTATATTAACCACTTTGCATCACAATGAGAAGCTTCTCTAACCAAGTTTGGGAGCTGAGCCCATCTATGGATAAAAACATCAGATATACACATAAGTGTTCAGAGGGCAGTCAAATAGTATTTCATAAAAGCAAACMCTCTGACATAATAAAATGGAAAGACTTTATATGTACATACTAGGAAGTTATAGTGGGAAAGGGATAAAAATCTGTCCCTTCCCCAATTAAATCCTTCTGTTTCTATAATAGCAGAGCATTTTGTATGTACAGAGTAATCAGCCACAATTTATAAACTATAGTAATCTTGGAAGCAATTCCACGTATCAGGCAGCATCCTTTTCTATTGCTTGGAGGACAGAATCTACAGTGTAAAATTTATACATAACAAGTTCATGGCCAACACTATCATGAAGTCTAAGAATATAACATGGAAAAATGATACCATAACTACATCAGATGAATTATGTATTTAATTTTTAATTTATYTCCTCTTAGTGTATATGCAGAAAACTTTTACTACTGTTAAATATTTTGGCATGTTCATATTCATTTACTCAAYCCTATGTGTAATAGAAAACCCTTGATGGAAAAAACAAAACTAAAATCACATGTAACCCAGATACTACTCTAAGCTTAGTGTATAAAAATTAGAATTCTCAGTATTTATTTTTTCTTCATTTTCAATACATTCACACAATACCAGGCAAAATTCTTCCTAATAAAATGAATTTAAATATATATTGGGATAAAATATAAACCCTAAATTAGCATTGTTATTATTAATTTAGCATATGGTTTTTAAAAAGACCTCACAAATAAGTTCTAAAATGAATTGTATTAAAATGTGTATATTTTTAGGACTCTAAACTACATAATTTGGGAGTTTCAATAAAACTTGCATTAAATATTTTCTTGGAGAACCTTTTACTAACTGTTGAATATAATATGAAAATAAMATTCAAAATAATAATAATTATATTTTACCTAAGAAATAATGATATAGAGTTTCTTGGTTTAGAGAAATAATTAATATCCATAATTATGGGTTACTTGTGTTTTGTTCCTATAACAAAAACCCAAACAAGTCAACTGTAGAAAGGAAAGTTGATATTAGCTCTAGGTTGCAGAGGTTCAAGCCAATATTAAGTTCTCTCCATTTTCATAGGACTTTAACAAAGTAAAATTGTCATACATCACATCAGAGTACAATACAGCTATACATTTCATGTAAACCAGGAGACAGACTGCAGGACAACAAGGAAGAGCCTGATACTCTACTTTCATTTGTTTTTAATTAATTAATTAATTAATTAATTAATTATTTTTTATTTAATTTTTTTACACTCCACATTTTATTCCCCTCCCTGACCACTCTCTGACTGTTATCCCCAAATCCTGACCCTATCCCCAAACCCCCCTGTCTCTAAAGGATGACCTTACCCTCTACCACCACCACACCAGACCTCTAAACTACTTAGGGGCTCTAGTCTCTTGAGGGTTATGTTCATCTTCTCTCTCTGAACCCAGTCCCAGAAATCCTCTGCTGTATACATGCTGTGGACCTCCTATCAGCTGGTGTGTGCTGCCAGGTTAGTGATCCAGCTCTGAGAGATCTTGGAGATCCAGGTTAATCGAGACTGSTGGTCCTCTTACAGGGTCACTCTCCTCCTCCTCTTCTTCCAGCTTTTCCCTAATTCAACCAGAGGGTTCAGCAGCTTCTGTCTATTGGTTGGGTATAAATATCTGCATCTGACACTTTCAACTGTTTGTGCAGTCTTTCAGAGTGCAGTCATTCTAGGTCCCTTTTTGTGAGTACTCCATAGTCTCAGTAATAGTGTCAGGCCTCGGGGCCTCCCTTGAATTGGATCCCAATTTGGGCTGATTGCTGGACCTCCTTTTCCTCAGGCTCTTCTCCATTTCCATCCCTGCAGTTCTTTCAGACAGCAACAATTATAGGTCAGAGCTTTGACTGTGGGATTGGAACACCATCCCTCAGTTGATGTCCTGTCTTTCTGCTGGAGATTGGCTCTAAAAGATCCCTCTCCCCACTGTAGGATATTTCATCTAAGGATCATCTCAGGACTTTGAATCCTGAGAGTCTCTTAACTCCCAVGTCTCTGGTGCATTCCTGAGGGTTCSYCTGTGTACCTGCTACTTCCTGAGCTTGCCTGTTTCCATTCATTTCTGCTGAATGGAAACAGAAGAAGAGCTTCAGTACTTTCCCCTACCCAATATCTGATCATGTTCCTGTCTTCCCCACCCTACCACCCCATCCCCTTTTCCCTTTCCTACCCAGGTCCTTCCCTTCCTCCCTTGTGATTTCTTTCTTCTCCCTCCCAAGAGAGAATGAGTGTCCTCACTTTGACCCTTCCACTTGTTGACCTTTATGAATTCTGTGGACTGTACTTATTTTTGCTAATATCCACTTATCAGTGAGTACATACCATGAATGTCCTCTTGTGTCTGAGTTATCTCACTTAAGATGATATTTTCTAGTTCCATCCATTTGCCTGCAAAACTCAGTATGTTCTTATACTTAATAGATGAGTAGTATTCCAATGTGTAGATGAACCACATTTTCTGTGTTTATTCTTCTGTTGAGGGACATTGGATTCTTTCTATCTCCTGGCTTTCACAAACAAGGGCACTAAGAACATAGTGGAACACATGTCCCATGTGGCATAGGGGGCATCTTTTGGGTATATTCTCAAGAGTCATATAGCTGGATCTTCAGGCAGATCTATTTCAAATTTTCTGAGGAACCTCCGGATTGATTTTCAGAGTGGTTGTATCAGTTTGCAATCCTACCAGCAATGGAGGGGTGTTCCTCTTTCTCTATATCCACACCAACATGTGCTGTTGTCTGAGGTTTTAGGTATTCTTATTGGTATAAGGTGAAATCTCAGAATCATTTTGATTGGATTTCTCTGGCTATGTCTTTTGCCTTATAAAAGCTTTCCAGTTTCATGAGGTACCATTTATCAAAATTTGATCTTAGAGCATTAGCCATTGGAGTTCTGTTTAAGAAATTCTACCTATGTTGATGAGTACAAGGATCTTCCCCACTTTCTCTTTTTAGATTCAGTGTATCTGGTTTTATATTGAGGTCCTTGGTTCACTTGGACTTGAACATTATGAGAGGTGACATATCTGCTGCTATTTTCATTATTCTACATACAGACAGCCAGTTATTGAAGATGCTTTTTTTTCCATTGTATATTTTTAGGCTTCTTTGTCAAAGATGAAGTATGTGGTTTTATTTCTGGGTGTTCAATTCAATTCATTAATCAATGTGTCTGTCTCTGTACCAATACCATGCAGTTTTTTATTACTATTGTTCTGCAGTATAGCTTGAGGTAAGGAATGGTGATTCCCCCAGCCATTCCTTTATTGCTAAAATCTTTTGCCTATTCTGGGCTTTTTGCCTTTCCAGATGAATTTGAAAATTACTCTTTCCATGTCTTTGAAGAATTTTGTTGTGATTTTGTTGGGGATCACATTGAATTATAGATTGCATTTGGTAGGATGGCCGTTTTTAGTTAGTTCTGCCAATCCAGGAGCATGGAATATCTATCCATTTTCTGAGATCTTCAATTACTTTCACTTGTTTGGTTAGAGTAACCCCACAATATTTTATATTTTTTCTGACTATTGTGAAGGGAGTTGTTTCCCCTAATTTCTTTCTTAGCCTATTTATCATTTGTATAAAGGAAGACTACTGATTTATTTGAGTTAATTTGATATCTGACCACTTTGCTTAAATTGTTTATCAGCTGGAGAAGTTCTCTGGTAGAGTTTTAGGGGTCGATTATGTATACTATCATATCATCTGCAAATAGTGACACCTTTATGTCTTCTTTGCCAATTTGCATCCCCTTGATCTCTTTCTGTTGTATTATTGTTCTAGCTAGCACTTCAAGTACTATATTGAATAGATATGTGGAGAGTACATAGCATTGTCTTTTTCCTGATTTCAGTGTGATTGTTCCAAGTATCTCTCCATTTAATTTGATATTGGCTGTTGGTTTGCACTAAATTGCTTTTCTTATGTTTAGGTATGGGCCTTGAATTCCTGATCTCTACAATACTTTTAACATAAAGGCGTGTTGTATTTTGTCAAATGCTTTTCCTGTATCTATGGGGATGATCATGTGATTTTTAAAAAAATTGTTTATATAGCAGATTACATTAATGGAGTTTTGTATATTGAACGATCATCTCTGCATCCATGGAATGAAG